>UESW01002771.1:0-162350 GCA_900491605.1 Calamus simplicifolius | reverse complement strand
AAGACACCCATAAGATGTGATAATACAAGTGCAATAAATCTTACTAAAAATCCAATTCAACATTCAAGAACAAAGCATATTGAAATACGATATCACTTTATAAGAGAACATGTAGCCAATAATGAAATTTGTCTTGATTATGTGAATACTGAAGAACAACTTGCAGATATATTAACAAAACCCTTAAGTGAAGAAAGATTTTGTTATCTTAGAGGAGAATTAGGAGTTTGTGATCCTTTGGAATAGTTTTCTGAAACTCTTAAGGACATCTATCTAGATTTCATCATTTTCTTGAAAAATCTTGATATTTCAATAAGGAAATCTATCTAGATCTTGATTCAATGTTTCCCCAATTGCTAAAGAACTTTAATCTATAATTTGATGATTAATTTGAATAGTTTCAAATCGTTGAAACTCAATTTTTTATCTCTGAAACTGTTAGAGTCGACTCTGACAGTTTGCGGAGTCGACACCTGAGTTTTTGATTTTCTGTCTAAGTGATTAGAGCCGACTCTGGCTTTTGTGGAGCCGACTCTAATACGAGCGCTGACAGACTTTCTGGCTCGGAGCCGACACCCAGTTTTCGGGAGTCGACTCTAAGTCGAGTTAGGTCAAAAATAAAAAGGCGGAGTCGACCCCCAAACATTCCAATCGTCTCCTAAACCGTTCCTAAGAATCCAAAATTTTTCCAACTTCCCCAAATCCACTCAAAACCCTTGATTAAGCTTCCAATCCTCTCAATGGCACCAAAGAGGCGCGGATTCGTCGCTGGAGCATCCGTTCCAACGAGAAGACGCACGGTTCGAAGGCAACCATCGCCTTCTTCCTCTTCGGCCACTCAAGAGGATTCTCCACCTTCACCCTCATCTCCTAAGGTTGATCAATTAGCTGGTAAGACCATTACCACTGGGAGGAAAGTTAATTTTGATTTATTTGAATCGGAGGGTTTCTCTATTGGACGAAATTTAAGGGATATGGGATGGGAGAAAGTGTGCTCACTAGACTTACCCACATATCCAGCATTGGTAAGAGAGTTTTATAATGGATTAAGCAGAGGAGAAGGAGGATTGATTAGCACAGTGAGAGGAACTAGGGTTATGGTAACAACTGAGATTCTTGGAACCCTATTAGAAATGCCCACTGTTGGTTTATGGAATGTCAACTCAATGACAGAAGTGGTGCACTATCAAGGATGCTAGGAAGAGATGTGACTGAGTTCGAAGAGATCTTTGCAAATCAGTTAAACCTAGAACTCAGATTATTGCATAATTTGTGGTAGAATCTTATTTCCAAAAATAGGGAGATTTGAGTATGTCTCGGAGCGAGACGTTCTGATGATGGACTGCATTATAACTGGAAGGCCAGTCAATTTAGCTGGCATGATGATAGGATACATGGCAGAGGCAGCTACTAAGAAAAGATCAACACTGCCTACGGTATGATTCTGACATTAGTTTTTAGAAGCCAGGGTGTGCTCATCATGGAAAATGAACCATTAAGAAAACTGAGACACACTGATTATTACAGCATTTCTACTATTCATAGAATGGGATTTAAGAAAGTTAATGGTGTTTGGATGAGGAGAGAGGAAAGAACAGATAGGGATGGTGCAGAGGGAACCAGACTAGAAGAAATCCCGGGACCATCTACTGCGGGACCATCAGTCCCTGATTCATCTTTTGCGGGACCTTCGTCTGCTGGACCTTCGGAGGCCGGACCGAGTTCTATTCCATCACCTCCACATCAGCCTATAACAAATTCTGGAGGATTTTCTAATGAACAACTTGATCAGTTAAGAAGCTTACTTGCTGAGTATGACAGTCACAGATCAAATGAAATTAATCAATTGAAAGAAGACTTTAATCAGTTAAAAGAAGAATTAAATTCGAGACTGGACATGCTATCCTTTACCTTAGGCAGTTCTGTGGAATCCTTTGGAGCTGAGCTTCACAAGATCTTCGAAAGGATGGAAGGCATTGCCGATGGATCTGGATCGTATGTTCATGCAACGGGTCAATTAAAGAAGGATATTGACCTTGCAGTCTCTCAAATCGAAGCCTGTCTTGAAAATTTTAAGAAGTCACAAAAAGATGATGTAATGGAGATAATTGGTCATCTAAAGAAAATTGTATTCAAGCACATTTGATCTTGTTTTGAGTTTGATAGCTTGTACTTAGGAAGTTTTTGATTATCCAATGTATTTCATTTTGATATGTAAATGAATCAACTGATGTAATGGTTCTTGCATATGAAATACAATTTCACTTTTTCAAATTTTGATTGATTGGATTCCTATGCCTTATTGAGATTATAAATTTTTCTTTACTCTCCTTATTGCTAATAACAAAAAAGGGGGAGAGATAGTTGTGTATATGCAAAGAAAGATTGAATAAGAAAGATTGAATTGTATATGCATAAAGAAAGAAAGAAAGGGGGAGAATTAATTGTTTATGCAATATGTCTTGAAATGTTAATCTGTTAAAATTAGATGCTTATATATAAGAAGAGCTACTCAATGCAGGGGGAGCTTAACAAAAAGCTCATTTACAATGTTATGCACATTAAGTTTAACAATTCAATATTAATGGATTATATTGAACTCATGTGCAATTTTAAAGTTTACATTGAACATTGGCATCAAAACCTTAATTTCAATGTTTTAAAGTTAAAATGACTATAATCCTTAGTTTGATTGAATTTTTGAATGCATATACTCAAAGTTTTTGTTATCATCAAAAAGGGGGAGATTGTTGACCCAATTGATGATTTTGATGATTAACAAAACTATTTGAGTATAATTTTTGAAGGCTCTGATGATTTTGATTTAGTGTTTCAGCCTATAAGACTATTGAAAGATCAAAATCAAGAGTTACAATGTGTTCTGGATCGAATCTAATGTCTAGGTAAGAATTGCAGACATTAGAGTCGACTCCGAGAATCACAGAGCCGACTCGGAACTGGCACGGTCATTAGAGTCGACTCCGAGACTGTTAGAGTCGACTCTCACAGACGAAGCAGAAAGTCGATTTTTCTGGCTCAAACCTAGAGTCGACTCCGGGTAAGTTAGAGTCGACTCCGGAAAAGTTTCTTGTCGACCCCAGAAAAGCCAGAGACGACTCCGGAAAAATCAGTTTAAAACGCCTCGAGCTAGAGCCGACTCCAGAAAAGTTAGAGTCGACTCCAACCCACCTGGAACGAAAAATGAAGTTGCCAGATCAGCTCTAACGGTAACTTTTCTATTTTTACTCATTTCTAACGGATATATTTTGATAGAAGGTACACTCCAACGGATAGTTTTATTCCAAAAGAGGTGTAAAAGAAATCTATAAGAAGGGGAGTCTATTGTTCAAAAAAGAAGAAGAAGAAGAGAGAAAAACGGAAAATCTGAAAAACAAAGAGAAAATCTGAGATAGACAAATCCCACTTCAAAAATCCGTGAGCTTGAATCTTGAAAGGAAAAACCATCTAGCTCAAATCCACTCCACTCCAAAAGGCTCAAGAGGAATCCAAAGCGTTCAAAATCAAAGTCTTGGAGGATTTCCCAACTTGGAGAAAGGAGATTCGGTTCTTGCTTTTCATTCCTTCTCAACTGCTTCAACCACGAAGAATCAGAGCTGAGGCTTGATTCAATCCAGCAAGGAGAAGAAGAAAAGAAGAAAAGAAGAAAAGATCAAAAGCCAACCTATCTACAAATCAGGCTTTTCTAAACCTTATTCTTAAATTTGTATATTTGCTCATTGACGAGCTTTTGTATTCACACACAATACTCATCTTATTTTTGCCTAGTTCAATATGGGGGATTGAACTAGAGGAGGTAGTTTTACCTCGGGTTAAGCTTGTTTAAGCTTGGGTTAGTTGTGAGCCCGTGAAAAACAACGTGTAGGGTTTTGTGCTGGTAAGCCCGAGTTAAAACCAGCTGGGTTCGTTGTGCACCCGGTAAAACAACAAGTTTGAGTTGTGAGCTTGGAAAACAACTTGGCTGTAATCTAGAGAGATTATAGTGTGGACCCAAGTGAATCTTGGGAGTGGACGTAGGTGTTGGTTGCACCGAACCACTATAAAATTATCTTGTGTTTGCCGTGATATTTTCTCTCTCTATCTCTCGTTATTAATTGCTTGTGCATTGCTTATTAGTTAATTTCACTCACTTGCACATCTTGAGCAAATCAGTTTAAATCTTCTAAAAAGTCTTAAATTTTTAAGAACCCAATTCACCCCCCCCCCCCTCTTGGGTTGCCATCTGGGCCAACATGATCTCTCCCAACTTGAGTTATCTTAGGGCTTCTTCTTGGATGGATGAAAGTGACCAGCAATATTTTGTAAGTGTATAATTTAAACAAAGGTCTTACTTGATTGGCCATTGGTTGTTGAAGTAGAGTTAGAGCCGCTGAGGCTAAAGTGAAGCCGTTGTGGCTGTGATAAAGCTGCTGAGGTTGAGATGAAGCTGTTGAGGCTGTGAAGATGCTGCTGAGGCTGAGATGAAGCCGTTGAGGTTGTGAAGATGTCGTTGAGGCTAAGATGAAGCTGTTGAGGCTGCCAAGAGTCTTTTGAACTCCGAAGGATGACCTAAGAGTCGCTGGGATGGGATCATGCTCAGGATCCTTTAACCCCAGAGGGTGATCTGAGGGTGTTGGAACTATGCTCAGAGTCTTTTTAAACCCCGAAGGGTGACCCGAGAGTTGCTGGGATGGGACCATGCTCGGAAGCCTTTAACTCCGAAGGGTGACCTGAGGGTGTTGGAACCATGCTTAGGGTCTTTTTAAACCCCGAAGGGTGACCTGAGAGTCGTTGGAATGGGACCATGCTCGGGAGCCTTTAACCTCGAAGGATGACTTGAGGGTGTTGGAACCATGCTCAGGGTCCTTTTAAACTCCGAAGGGTGACCTGAGAGTTGAGAGTATTCAGATGCCTTTTAACCCCGAAGGGTGACATGAGAGTTGAGAGTCGTCAGGTGCCTTTGAACTCCGAAGAATGACCTGAGAGTTGAGAGTCGTCAGGTGCCTTTTAACCTCAAAGGGTGGCCTGAGAGTTGAGAGTCATCAGGTGCCGTTTTCTTTTGATGTGAAGTCTGGGAATGGCTGCTCGATTGGCCGTTGGCCGCTGAGACAGAGTTGAAGCCGCCGAGACAGGGATGAAGCCATTGAGACTAACGATGTCGTTAAGGCTGTGACAAAGCTCTTGAGGCTAAGTTGATGCCGGCACTGGTGTTGGTCTTTGTTACCGATGCTGCTGGAGTCAGTCTTTCCAGTTGATCGTTGGTCGCTAAGGCAGAATTGAGCTGCTGAGGCAGAAATGAAGTCGTTGAGGTTGTGATGATGCAGTTGAGGCTATTGAGAGTCTTTTGAACCTCGGAGGGTGACCCAAGGGTGCTGTGATCATGCTCGAAAGCCTTTTGAACCCCGAAGGGTGATCCGAGAGTTGCTAGGATGGGACCATGCTTGGGAGCCTTTGTCTTTGTGCCAACGCTGGGGCCAGTCTTTGTTGCCGATGCTGGAGTTGGTCTTTGTGCCAACGCTGGAGTCGGTCTTTGCTGCATGACATTTTTAAGTATCAATGAAAGAAAGTATTTTGTCTAAGCATAGTGTACTTAGCTTTCGTAGCACTCTTGTTGAGTGATGGCGGTGAGCTGGTTCGCTTGAGTGGCTTGAAGTGGTGACAGTGGTGGAGCAGAGAGCTGGCATTTGGTTGCTTAGCACATTGAGGGTGCCCCCCAGCATGACTGGCGGAAGCTTCTTGGGCTCTTGCCATCACCATCTTTTTGATCCACCATTTTGATCTAAGGGGAATGAGGATCTGCAAGCTAGCATTGCTGACGATCCATTGCTCTGCCCTCCTACCTGGCGCGCTAATCTATTGACGCTAAATCACCATCCTCGAACATCCGCGAGCATCGATCGCCTCTTCCAGTGAGCCCAGAATCTTTCGGTGATCCTCTCTATATCGAAAGCCTGCAAAAAGTCTCATAGACTGAAGATTTTGGTGGGGATCCTTCAACGCCCAAGTCAGTGCTCTAGGCAACAGCTGTGAGCTTGAGAAAGCTCGAAAGAAAGAGAGAGGCTTAAAGCTCTCTCTGTGAGCAAGAATAAGCGTTTAGGAGTGCAGTGAGTTAGTTACCTGGTCGAAGGTCCCTCTTACCTATTTTATTGACGCTGAGAGTCTGTCAGCTAGGGTGTAGCTACTTGTTAGAGCATTTATTGATGATAGCAATAGTGGAGCTTGCCTACATGTGACATGTCAAGGCTGCAGGTCATGTCCCGCTAGAGTGGGTGATCGTGGTAGGTGTTGCTTGGTTTGGACAGCTGCTGCAGGACGTGGGTGGCTGTTACGGCACGTGCCTGACACGTCCTCCTCCTTGCAGGACGTGGGTGGCTGTTACAGCTCGGATCACTGGCTTCTGGTCACCAGAGTCAGGCGGGAGGAGCACGACGATCTCTCCGTTTTCAATGAGGGAGAGTTGGTGTTGACTCAATTATTGATTTTGATGATTAATAAAGGAATTGAGTATATTTATTTGATTACTAATAGATTTGATAAGTGTTTGAGGGCTTAAAAATATTTGATTGATTTAAAGGCATTAAGAAACGTGTTTTGAATCAATTGCAAATATAAGTTTCAAAGTTTCAGAGCCTGGAGTCGATACCTAGTAATGCTGGAGCCGACCCCATGGCCAGTCAAATATTCTTCTGATTTTTGATACGGTCCGGAGCCGACACCTAGAGTTTCGGAGCCGACACCCAGAGTTTTGGAATCGACACTTACAGTGTCTGGAGCCGACTCCGATGCAGGGACAGAACGTTTGATTTTTGACTACCTCGGAGCCGACACTTACAGTCTTTTGGAGCCGACACCTGAGTATGGTGAGCCGACACCTAACTTTTTCGAGCCGACTCCTCGACGAACTCAGAACTTTCTATTTTTGGATAAACGACTTGGAGCCGACACTTGAAAAGTTGGAGCCGACTCCAACCTATCTGGAATGAAATTTTAAAATGCCAGATCAGCTCTAACGGTAATATTTTCTTTTCACCTAACTTCTAACGGATATATTTTGTTTGGAAAAACTTTCTAGGTACATTCCAACGGCTAGTTTTCTCATCAAAAATGAATTAAAGGAAATCTATAAAAAGGGGGAGAAAGCTCGCTTTGAAAAAAATAACGGAAAAATCGGAGTGAATACAAATCAAAAATCCGAGAAGTCTTGAGCCTGAAATCAAAGAGAAAAGTATCCAAACTCAAATCCTTCCACTCCAAAAGGCTCAAAGAGAAATCCAAGGCGCTCATATTGGAAAAATCGGAGGATTCCCAAAATAGAAGAAAAAGCTCTGTTTTTTCAACTTCTCATCTGCAACATCTGCAACGAATCAAAGCTGAGGCCTGATTCAGCATCTCCAGAGAGAAGAGGAAAAGAAGAAAAGAAGAGAAGAAGAAAAGCTCAAATCCAATAATCTACAAAACAGACTTTTCTAACCTTGCTTATTCATTTTGAATATTCGCTCATTTGAGGAGCTTTGTATTATTGAAAAATATTATTCTTTCTTGTTTGTGCTAGTTCTATCAAGGGGATTGAACTAGTGGAGGTAGTATACCTCGGGTCAAGCTAGATTAGCTTGAGTTTAGGGTTTTGTGCTGGTGAGCCCGGGAAATCGGTTGGGTTTGTTGTGATCCCTGGGAAACAACAAGTTTGAGTTGTGATCTTGTAAAACAACTCGACTGTTATCAAGAGGATTATAGTGTGGACCCAAGTGGATCTTGGGAGTGGACGTAGGTGTTGGATACACCGAACCACTATAAAACCTTTGTGTTTGCCGTGCTTTGATTATCTCTTTCTCTATCTCCTTGGTTGTACTTAACATTCGCATTGCATTTCATCTATCTCCAAACACATAGTTGTTAAAAGGCTAAAATTTTTTTTAGAACCCAATTCACCTTCCTTCTCTTGGGTTGCCATCTGAGCCAACAGTTGGGTCTATGTGGCCTCGACTAAATGCTGCTTTGTTATCTTACCCTCCCGTTAAAGCTCCGTTGGAGGGAGAGGATCTCGAAGAAGGCTCAGAGTCGGCTGCCCAGAGTCGGGAGTTCGGGACGCAGCTGGGCCAATACCGAGACAGACCCAAAAGCTTGGATTCGGATTGTCGGGAGTCGTTCGGGGGCTGATCGCTGCCTCGTTGGGATGGTGCCGAATGAGATCGAAGAGGACTGGGACCGTCGGGAGCGTCCGGGATCAGACCTGGGGATGTTGGAGCTGGGGATGCTTGGGGTGAAGGCTGGGCTGTCTGGGAGCAGCCATGGAGTTGAGAGCTTCCGCTTGGACTTGGGAGCCTCTGCCTAGACTCAGGGATTTTTGTCTGGACTCTGGAACAGAGAGCTGGTGACGTGGTCATGGGGCTATCCCTATTCCTCCATACAGAGCTCCATGCAAAATATGCATAGCATCATGCAACGTAGGACACATCACGTCAAATGCCACATTCTTCCTTAGAACCATGTTCTTCTTCCTATTAAATGCCATCTTCAAGTTAAATGCCGAGAGATGACGAAGCTATTGGAAGTCGGTGAACGCCGAGGCCGAGTGGCCGAGTGACCGAAGGCCAAGGGTCGAGTGTCCGAGGCTGAATGCGATCATCATAGTCCATGGGATTACTCGCCCATCATTATATATTTTTTAGGACTTATTGCACACAGAATTAAGAACATTAATATGTTCAGTGTGCTGACTCATTTAGCCAAGTGGGCACAATTATTGCCTTCTTATCAGAGGTCTATAGAAATCCGCATCTTTAGGAATGAAAGATTAATCTGATTGTGATGTTGGATGGTGACAACTCAGCAGAAAATTCATAGATATCTAAACTTTATTATTATTAAAAAAGGTTCTAGAATGAGTTTTACCACTGTATCTTTGATGACAAGTGGGGAAAAAATTTGAAAAACATCGCCTGGTACCAACCTAAGTTCGGCCCCCACTTTCCGCCTGATTATGGTCTTCGAGCATCATCTAAACATTTATCTGAAATTCGCCACGCGTGTCTGACTCAGCGCCGGACATGTGGGACCTTTTCCCCGACGATTCCTGTACAGTCCCAAACAGGAAATCCCAAACCAGTGGTTTGGCGATCACCATGTTTCAGAGTCTTTTTTTTTTTTAATTGATGTCAAATAACATCGATTTTATATCATTAGCATGGAAGATGATTTTTTTAAAAAAAATACCATATCAGCTAAAAAGAATAATTTAAATTGCTTTTAAGGAGTACCATTTGAAATAATATTAAAAAATATTATTTTAAATAATTTTTTTTTGATTGCTACGAGCTTATGTTTTTAATTTTTATTTTTTTTATAAAATTTTTGTCATCCACATTAATGATATAAAATCGGTGTGGTTTGACGCCGTTTGAAAAAAAAGGGCTCCCATGTTCCACGTGCTACGAAATCGGAAGGAGACGGAGTCATTTTTCTAACCGGTGCATTTTGGCACCGATTTGACAGTCAAGGGGTGGGATCCAAAGATATTGCAGGGGAGGTGTTAAAGGAAAAATGCCATTTCAAATGGCATTTTCTCAGTGCTATTTCACCCCCCCAGAGCTCGGCCCAGTCAGCTGGAGCGCTGACATGAAAAGAGCTGAAATCGTCACATGGTGTGACGATTTCACTTACCTTGAAGTCGCCACACCATGTAGCGTTTTTCTCAGGCTTTTTAACTCTCGCAGCCCGATTCTCTTCTTCTTCTTCCTTCTCCCAGACATCCGTCTTTTTCCCGATCTCCTGCTCGGCGGCAACCCCTTTATTCCTCCTCTTTCCCAGTGAGCTCTCACTTCTTCCTCCTTTACCCTCACTGCCCTCGCCTCCCCGGTCATTTACTGCAGTAAGTGTTTAAATTTTTTTTTTATAACCACAAATCCCATGCTCTAAATATCTTTGCATCATATTCGTTTATTCGTTTAATGTGCTAGGCTAATGAAGTAAATGCAACTAGTTATTCAGATGCTGATTTTATTGATCATATAGATGATTATATAACAATATTTGGACATTTAAATTTTTCCTTTTAATGGCACCGTCATATCTTGGTTTGGCAAGAAATTAGATTACATTTATAGGCGTATACACAAGAGGCTAGATAAATTTATTATCACCTTGTTTTCAGATGGAAACTGTACGTGTTCTGCTATATTATGATGGATCAATTGAACATGGCGGCCAAGAAGGGATACATTATAATCAACCTCCACATAAATGTTTGAAATTGAGCACGGGAACATGCTTTGCTGAGTTAGTTGATCAAGTACATACAGTTCTAACAATTCCAGTACAGAGATATATTATCATATTGATGTGGAGATCTCCGACATTGAATCAAAAATATGTGCTTCTTCCAACTGAGGACGATGACGATGTGGAGCACATGTTGACATTTCCCTCGAAGTTTCCAGAATATCGGTGTATTGAAGTCTATGTTTTAAAGGATGATGTTCCAGAGCCATATAGTGTTGGTCATATAGAGAATGTTTGTAACAGTTCTCCTATAGCCCAGCAGCAGGAGCAGGTTAGGACTCCAGTGGATTTTCCAATGATTGAGGGATTTATGCCAGCAGTGCAGAGTGATGATGTGGTAAACAATCAGTGTAATATTGATAGTCGGGGAATGGAGTCAGACGAGAGTGCAGATGATGACTATTGGCCTGAACATGATAATTCAGATGAAGAGTCAAATGAAGATGAAGAGTCCTATGGAGATGATATAGTTCATGAGACTGGCTTTAGTTCCATTCCTGCATATAGTCATCTAGAACATATTCCAACTCAGGTACATGATCACCAAGCCTTTGCAGATGAACAAGTACCATAATTTTATGATGAGTTGAATTTGCATGATGGTGGATGTGTTAGTACTCTGAGAGAGTTACCCTTTAACTCTCAATTTTGGGATCCATCAATGACTGAGTTTGCTAAAGGATTATTTTTAATACTAAAGATGAACTGAAGAGAGCATGTGACATGTATCACATCAAGAAGCATCGCACATATAATGTGGTGGAGTCGAAAAAACTATTATGGTCTATGAGATGTGCCTCTTCAAGTACTGCCCAATGGTGTCCGTGGAGGTTGTGTGCTACCAAGTTGAAAAAGCATGAATTTTTTGAGATCACAAGGTATGAAGGGCTGCACTCTTGTTTATTCAGTAATTTAACTCGAGATAACAAACATATTACTTCTCGAGTTATTAGCCATGCTGTTCGACACATTGTGGAGAAAGATCCAAGTGTGAATATTAAAGCTATTATACAACCATTGCAGAACAATTTCACTATATAGTGTCATATTCAAAAGCATGGTGTGGAAAGCAGAGGGCATTGATTGATATATTTGGTGAATGGAACCGTCATATGCAAAGCTTCCTAGATACATGCTTGCACTGCAGAATGCTAACCCTGGAACAGTTGTATGTTGGGATTTCTACAGTGAAGCAAGTTCTTCTGAACGGGTCCTGAATTATGTATTCTAGGCATTTCAACCATCTGTTGAGGGGTTTCGGTATTGTCGCCCGTGATTTCTATTGATGGAACACATCTTTATGGAAAGTACCGGGGGAAGATGCTGATTGCGACAGGCACTGATGCTGATAATAGGATATTTCCACTGGCCTATGCAATTATGGATGAAGAGTGTACAGCTAGCTGGAGCTGGTTTTTGCTGAGGCTTAGGAGGCATGTTGTGAAAGATAGAAATGACATTTGTCTTATATCTGACCGACATCCTGGTATACTAAGTGCCATAGCTGATAATCTAATTGGATGGGCTCCACCAAGAGCTTATCATCGATATTGTTTGAGACATGTTTGTAGTAATTTTAACTCGAGATTCTCAAATGCTCAGTTGAAAAGAGCAGTATGGAAAGCAGGGAGCGAACATCAGCTTCGGAAGTTTAACTTTCTGGTGGAAAGGATTAAAACAGTCAATGCAGAAGCTTGGACTTGGCTATTGGAGTTAGTGCCGAAGAAGTGGACATTGGTACATGATGGGGGCTTTCGCTATGGAACATTGACAACCAATCTCTCGAGGTTTTTAATTGCATGTTGAGGGGAGCTAGAAATGTGCCAATTACCGCGTGTGTTCAGATGACATTTCGTCATCTTGTTAAATACTTCAACACGAGACGCGCAGAAGCCTTAAGGTATGTACAGGAGAACCCTAACAACCTTTTCACTCCTCAGATTTCGATTAAGGTTGCTGAAGGTCAGGCCAAAGCTAATGAGCATAGAGTAACTAGATACAACATGTAAAGAGCTACTTATGAGGTCGTGACAAGGAGGTTCAGAAGCTCTTAGGGGTGGAGGCAACGTTCAGACTGTTTCTCTTAGTGACCGTAATTGTTCATGTGGGAAGTGGACAATATATAAATATCGATCTAATTGAATTCATATTACAATATGACATACCCGTTGCTCACTATCATCCAACACATCCAACTGGTCCCTATAAGCACGTAGTGTATGGGTTAGAATATTTTTCATGTTATATCTTACATGCCATCTATACCCCCACGGTGCACCTAAGTGCCAATCATCATCGGCATCCGAAGGTCTCGCCTCCGGAATCTCGAGTCTCGTGGGATGAAAAATAGGAAATCGTTCCATGCCCAAATCTGCATGTTTGGATAATTCAAAATGTTAATTAACAATAAAAATTACCTCGATCTCAAACATAAGAATAAAGTGTTTACCTGTAGCAATGGAAGATATCCTTCGATGTCAGACTGGGTAGGGCTCGTAGCACGACATAGTGCTCTATATAAACCAGCCAGCGTAGCCGAACCCCAGCTAAGAGCGGCAAATGCCTTCAAGTCTTCCAGAAATGGCACATACATAACTTAACTAAATTACCAGAGGTATCGGAAGAATAACTCCTAATGATTCGAAGAAGTTGTCCCCTACGAACTGCTGGACAACCTCATCATCCATATCTTGTCCAAGTGAAGGTCAGATAGAATTGATCGAAGAATGCTAATCGAAAACGACCTTTTGAAATACTTCGACAGATTCGATACCAAATAACTTCCAAATATAGCCTGCCATTCGAATAGTATTAAAAAATATTAAAAATATTATTTTAAATAATTTTTTTTTGATTGCTACGAGCTTACGTTTTTATTTTTATTTTTTTTAATAAAATTTTTTCATCCACATTAATGATATAAAATCGGTGTGGTTTGACGCCGTTTGAAAAAAAGGGCTCCCATGTTCCACGTGCTACGAAATCGGAAGGAAACGACTTTCGAGGTGGCCCACATACGGACAATGGTTGGTGCCTATCACACCATTGACGTGCATCAAACCAATCTTGTCATGCCATGTGGCGTGGAACACCTGCCGGTATTTCTGTTGGCTTAGAAGAAACGGGGTGCGGACCGCAATCCACCGGATCATTTGAGATACCACCGGATAGGAGAGTCAGCATGCATTTTTCCTATGCGGGGGCCTCCTTCACGACCATCTCAGACCTAATTCAGAGAACGCCGACGACGGTAGATATTTATTTCGCATTTAAATTTTGATGCAGAAGCGGGGTAACCTATCACGTTGTCGCTGTCGCCGTCCAAGCCATCCCGATGAACGACAGCTGTCAAATTGTACGATCCGTAGCTCTTAAGTCGTTCGATAATAATTAATAACGCAAGAACTCATTCGAGTAGCCCTGAGGCCCCTGACACGGGACGCGCTCCTCCTACATATCATCCATCGCCGCTCGAGCGCATGCAAGGCGTTCGAGGCTCGCTCTCTCAAAATCTCCCTCTCGGCCCACCCCTATCTCGCCTCCAAATTATCCCTCGCCCTCGCTGACCTCGTGAGCGCTGCCGCCTGTTCCCTTCTTTAAGGGTTTCACCACCGATCGCTGTGGGACCGCCCTTCCTCCCCTTCTCGATCCCGCCGCACATCGAGAGCGCCGGTGCCGGAGTTGGCAACGGTCACCGGTGCGTCCGCAGCTCTCATTTCGCATCCATCTGGTTGGATCCGACCTTTGCCGGCGCCGTTGAGGATCTTGATCGGTAGTTACGGGTTAGTTCTCTTTTGATCCGGCGTATTTGATTTCTTATATCTCTCGAATATCTTATTTGATTGTGTATGGTTTGAGGGTTAGTTGGCGCGGTTTTTAGTGTAGGGATTTGATGTCTGCGCATTGTATCCAATCTTTCTTAATGGATGCGTTATTGCGTTGAGTTCGGAAGTCAATTGCTTTTTCATGCTGTTTTCTCTTGATTATTGATGCCATTTGATCTTTTGCAGGGCAAGGAAGTAGCAGTCAATTTATTGGAAGAATCGTAATCGGTAATGTTTACCTCTCATTCCCTTGCTATCTGTACTTTGTGTTTTGCCGGGGAAAATGGGTTCCTCTTATGTTTATGTTTATACTGTTAAAATTGAAGGTTGTTGGGTTCTATAAACAGTCTTGGCTCCCCATGTTCTGTTAACATGTCACTGTTAATCTCTTTGACAATTCAGTTGTCACTAGTTGGGTCTTAAATGTTGGACTTATTCAAATTCAGCATGCAATTGATTGAATTTTCCTGTTAACGAGAAGGCTTCTGGGACTGTTTGCATGCCGTTTGAAGGTTTGCAAACAACCACTTGTGAGCTTGCAGCATAAGTTGTGCTCAGTTAGTGTTTTTCAGACACTTAAAGAAGAAGCAACGTACAACAATAACAAAGCTTTAATTTTAAATTAGTCCATTCTATTAGGTTTTTAGAGGCATATTTTTTTAAAAGATAAAAAGATTTAAAATTTTCTTTATTATTTTTTTTCATATAATTTTTGATCTATTACTATTTTATTTATCTTTCATATTTATCAAATCATTCCTTTATATCGATGCATTTTTAGATTTATGCTGCAAATATTCAAATGATTTAAGTCATTCTTCCTTTAACTTGTTCTTAAATTGATGCTTTCTTCACCTTTTTACGAATAATTTTAGTTCTTATTATATCTTTTCTTATATTCGTTAGAAATTAAAATCTACACAGTTATTGTATAGATTAATCATGAAATAATAGGATCAATGTATTAGGAAGGGATCTTTATGGTTTTCTCATGATATGATATAAAACCTTTAGGAAGGGATCTTTATTTATAGAAAAACTTTTTAACTCCCTTCCACCGCCTACTCCATCAAAGTAGGCCCTTTTAATTTTTCAAAAGAGATATAATTATCACTTAATTAATTAATTATCACAGTACAATTTAAGTGGCCTAGCAATAAAATCAATAATTCTAAGCCCTGAGATGAAACTCTTCAACCATACACCGTGCGATGTAGCCTCAAAACAAGAAACGAACTCTACTTCTATAGTAGAGGTAGCAGTCAAAGTCTGCTTTGCACTCTTTCATGATATGGCTCACCAGCTAACATAAATATAAATTCTGATATTGATTTTCGAGAATTAACGCAGCCAGCAAAGTCTGAATCTGAGTGATCCTCTACCTCTAAATGATCAGTTCGTCTATACATGAGCATATAGTCCTTGTTCCCTTGAAGATACCTCGTGACCTTTTTAGCAGCTCTCTAGTGGTTTAAATCTGGATTACTTCGATATCTTTCCAACATTCCTACTTCAAATGCAATGTTAGGTCTTGTGCAAAGCTGAGCATACATTAGGCTTTCAATAGCTGAAACATATGGAATATTGTGCATTTGCTCCCATTCAAGTTCATTTTTAGGGCATTGGTTTAAAGTGAACTTGTCACCCTTCATTATGGATGCAACACTTTGTAACAATCTTTCATCCGAAATCTCTCTAAGACTTTATTGATATAAGTTTCTTGAGACAATCCTAAAATACCTCGAGATCTTTCTTTATGGATCTTAATGCCAATGACATAAGATGCCTTACTCATATCTTTCATATCAAAATTTTTGAAGAGAAATTGTTTCACCTCATGTAGCAACCCTTTATCATTGATTAAAGTAGAATGCCATCCACTTATAGGACCAAGAAAAAATTTTGCTCCTACTAACCTTTTGGTATATACATTGATCCATGATGTTCTCTTAAAATTAAAGAAAGAGATCACATTATGGAATTTTAAATACCACTGATGTGAGGCTTGTTTCAATCCATATATGAATTTCTTAAGCTTGCAAACCAAATGCTCACCATCACTTAAGAAAATCCTTCAAACCATTCATATAAACCTTTTCCTCTAGATCTTCGTTAAGAAATGCGGTTTTTACATCCATTTGATGTAACTCAAAATCAAAATGAGCTATCAATGCCATAATTATCCGAAAGAATCTTTCTTGGATACAGAGAAAATGTCTCCGTGTAGTCGATTCCTTCCCTCTGAGTGAACCTTTTGGCAATAAGCATTGCTTTATATCTCTTAATATTGCCTTGTGAGCTTTCTTTGTTTTAAAGACCCATTTACATCCAATGGCTTTTACACTATTAGGTAACTCAATGAGATCCCAAGCTCGATTAGATGCTATAGAATCCATCTCATTCTTCATGGCATTATACCATAAGTTTGATTTTTTAGAATTCAAAGCTTGTGAAAATATTTTAGGATCATTTTTGGCTCCAATATTATAGTCAGATTCCTGTAATACACAATATAATCATTAGGAATAACTGATTTCTTTATTCTAATTGATCTTCTTAATATTGTGTCAATGACTTCCTGAGAAGTATCTTGCACAACTGATTGTTGTTGAAGAACATGATCTTCTAGATTATTATCAGTAGCTTGTGGAATCTCAATAACTGATTGTCGAGCATTTATTTGAGCTTGAGGGGCGCTATGAATGACAACCAATCTTTCTCTTGAAGTGAAAGCTGGAATATCTGATGTTCTTTCTCAGAAGAAGTCAAATATTGAGATTGATCACTCCCAGATCAAGTCATTCTCAAGAAATTTTGTATTTCTTGATTCCGGAATCATAGTGTTGTGAGATGGACAATGAAATCTATAACCCTTGGACTTCTCAGCATATCCAATAAAATATCCACTAATAGTCCTTGGGTTCAGTTTTCTCTCTTATGGATTATAAACTTATTTCAAATGGGCATTCCCAAACACGTATATATCGCAAACTTGATTTTTAACTTTTAAATAACTCAAATGACGTTTTGGAAACAGCCTTGGTTGAAACTCGGTTTAATATATATGTAGTCATTTTAAGAGCTTCAGTCCACAAGGATTTAGGTAGCTTGGAGTTGCCAATCATGCTCCTCACCATGTAGTGTTCGATTTCTTCTTTTAACTATATCATTTTGCTTTGGAGACCTCGGCATGGTATATTGCGTAACAATTCTATTTTTCTTAAGAAACTGAGCAAACGGACCGAGTGTTTGTCCATCCTCAGTGTATCTACCATAATATTTTCTACCTCTATTTGATCTCACGATTTTAATTTGCTTACTGCATTATTCTTTACTTCTGCTTTGAACATCTTAAAAGCGTCTAATGCTTCGTTCTTATTATGAAGCAAGTAGAGATACATATATCGTGAATGGTCATCAATAAATGAGATGAAGTATCTCTGACCATGAGTCCATATCTAGACTACAGATAACTGTATATATGATCTTCAAT
This sequence comes from Calamus simplicifolius, assembly GCA_900491605.1. NCBI lineage: Eukaryota > Viridiplantae > Streptophyta > Magnoliopsida > Arecales > Arecaceae > Calamus > Calamus simplicifolius. The sequence continues at coordinate 144,758 of UESW01002771.1, read as the reverse complement.
ATTTTTGAACTGCTCTTGGCATCTTTCTTATACTTGTTGGTTTGCTTTCTCTTTATGCAGTCCACACAAGTGCCAAATAGTAAAATCAAGAGTATCAAGTACTCTATCTTTTACTAATCTTTTAATTCTCTTAATGGAGATGTGAACTAATCTTCAAAGCCACAAAATAGAGAATTCTCATTCACAACACATCTTTTCATACCTGTGTTAGTTTGGGCATGCATTACATTATAAGGGTATTATTTTTCAAATTGCTTTGAAAAAGATTGTCAGACAATGTACCATTCCCAATAAGCTTAAATTTATAAAATAAATCAATAGAGATTTTATTAAAATTAAAGAAATATTCTGAGAGTACAAGTTTGGTACTGAAATCAAGTTTTTAAAACAACTTGGAATATAAAAAAGTTTTTTTTCAAATCTAAAACAAAACCAAAATCTAAAACAAGTTTGCGCATCCTAATTGCTTCCACATGTGAACTCATTTTGTTTTCTAAATAGATGTTTTGTTCACTTTCCACTGGTTTTTTTGATTTAGAAAACCCTGTAAAGTATTTAAAACATAGATTGTAAACCAGAATCAATCCACAATGTATTATGACAATCACATTAGATTCATAACATACGAATGACGTTAGAGTACCTTTCTTGTCAAGCCAAGCCTTGAATTTGAGGCAATCCTTTTTTACATGCCCTTTCTTTTGCAAAAAAAGCACTTGGATTCCTTCTTGATTTCTATACGGATGGGTACTTTATTCTTTTCTTTACATTTGGCTTTAGCAGCTTTAGTCTTTCTCTGCGTAGTTAAATGTGCACTTTCTTCCATTTTTAGAATCAGCCTCCCTTCCTCTTGAACACATATGGTCAGAAGTTCAAATTGACAATTTATCCTTATATGTCTTGTAAGATATTTTGAAGGGACTATACTGCTGTGGAAGTGAATTCAGAATAAAGTGCAGTAAGAAAGATTCTGACATCTCAACCTCTAAGAATTTTAGCTGAGCCGCAATGTCCCTTGCTCATGTATATCTCTAATAGTAGTGAGCTTCATTGGTGACAACTTTGCCATTAGAGTGCTAGCCAGTGCCTTATTTGAAGACTCAAATTGTGCATTAATAGCCTTCAAAAGTTTTTTGATATTTTTACACTTAAGAATTGAACCACGTATACTAGCAGAAATCTTAGTATGTATGAACATTATACTGAGGCGATTAGATCGCTCCCATCGTTCATACACAACAATCTCAGCCTGAGTACTAGTAGATATAATTGAATATGGTTCATCCTTTCTGATAGCATAGTCAATGTTCATACACCCTAACTGAAGGAGAATTCTTTTCTTCCATACTTTATAATTGTCACCACTTAAATTGAGAACATCACATTTCATATAAGGAATATTCACAGATAAAATAGCTGTATAAAATAAATAATTATGTCCAGGTAACTGAATTTGATGCATACAACTTAATGTCATGTTTTACCAATATAAGCATGCAACAATATGAATCAATAACATATAATAACTACTTATGGGCTAAGTTATTATACTTAAATAGATTCATTAACTTAATGATATGACTAACAAATTATATTCCTTTCTTAATTTTTATGGATAATTAAGAAAATAATTTGTTATCCCATCCTAATTAATTTATAAATGCAATAAAAATTTATGTGGAATAAGATTTATTGCATTAAATATAATTAATTATAATTAATGTCATCAAACCTTATGTGACCTTTGCAACTCAATATATAACTTTGATTAATTAAAGATGCTGTGGCTAGTTCTTAATTAATCAAAATCATATTGATCATATGACATTAACCAATTTATAAAGTAAGGCATTAGGTAGCGATCTTAATCAATATAGCATTTTCAAATCAAGGTCTGAATCAATCAAATTGGTTAGGGCAGTGGGAGAGAGGTGGGGGTTCCCCGTTGCTTTCCTTAGACACCAATTTAATTGGCCAGGTTAGTCAATAGAACCAATTAAAAAATTACGATCTCTTTACCTTCCGAACCACTTTTCTAGACACCAATTGATCAATTAAACCCTAAAAGGATTTGCATTATGATTTTTTTTCACACTAAGATTGTGCATCCTTTCATTAAACATATAAAATTAGGTAGTTATCTTAATTAATATAGCATTTTCAAATCAAGGTCTAAATCAATCGAATTGGCTAGGCCACTAGAAGAGAGGTGGGGGTCTCCTCGTTGCTTTCCTTAGACACCAATTTAATTGGCTAGGTTAGTCAATGGAATCAATTAAAAAACCACGATCTCTTTACCTTTCAGAACCATTTTCTAGACACCAATTGATCAATCAAACCTTAAAAGGATTTGCATTATCATTTTACACTACCACTAAATATAATTGTCTCATGATAGCATATAAAATCTAATATGTATAACAGGAGCAATAGCATACAAAGCATCTATTTAATGTAATTTCAAAATTATCATCTTAAGTAAAATTTCTTATCAATTAGAATACGTTCGATCGTAGCTCATTATTCCCTTAGGCTAGTCTATGCAAAACTCTGTAGGCATAGAGGCTCGAGAGGTATGTTTTAATGCAAAAAATTTTAAACTTAAGAAACACATAATAAAACAAATCATATCAAAATATTGAAGAGATAATATGATGCATTTAAAATAGATCATTTGATTGGCCTGTCAGATCATTCGGTTGACCTGATGATAAGGTATCAAGAAATCTTTCGAGATCGAGCACCCTCATCATGCGTCATCGCACGTGAATGAGCCCCTTCATTGTGACTCCAAAAAAAATCGCGCGTGCCTATCTCGAAAGAGAGCAAACTCCATTCATTGCACATGCAAGAAGGAAAATCGCACATCATGGACCCTTATCGCGCGATACCCATCCTCATCATGAAATCGCACGTCATGGACTCCGCACAAAGCACCTGATACTGTGATGGGTTGCCTAGTATCACTCTCATCGCATGGAGAAAGGGAAAGGGAGATACGCCATTTTTTTATGGCGATTTGAACCTGAGACCTCAGGTTTTTAATCCTGAGCGTTAACCAACCACACTACCATCCCTTTCTCTATTCTCATTATTATTATTTTTTATTTAAATCATGCTCGAGAGTAGAAGAGGGCTTCCTAAGAGAGTGACCAGCGTGAGGGAGAAAGAACCTTGGGATGGGTGCATTTTGCATGACACAGATCTTGCTGGTGTTTCTCTTTAACAAAATGCTTTCTCAAATAAAACTAAATATTAGAAGTGTACCAGATCTAATGTCCTTTCCCTTTTATTTACAGAAATAAAATAGTACTCTTATACAAAACCCAAACAAATTAAGGCAGAGGCTTAATAAAAGCTCTGATACCAACCGTTAAAAATTGAATCTACACAGGCATATTGTGTAGATTAATCATGAAATAATAGGATCAATGTATTACCTCCAACCATTGAATTTATTTGTGATCTACCTCCTGAGGATCTTAATTGAATGCTTCTAATTAATGAGCAATCACACAATGATGATGTATGCCCTTAGGATTTGCTTTTGATCAGGGATCCAATCTCTCTTTGGCTTCCATATGGTTTTCTCACGTATGATATGATATAAAACCTTTAGGAAGGGATCTCTATTTATAGAGAAACTTTTTAGCTCCGTTCCCCCACCTACTCTTATCAAAGTAGGCCCTTTTAATTTTTCAAAAGAGATATGTTATTACTTAATTAATTAGTATGGATATTATTGAGAGTTATCTTCAAGAGGTTGAGAGATATCTGCAAGTGGTTATTAGATAAAATAAAATAGGACCATCACCTACGGAATACTACAATATTACCACACATTTATCTCCTTATTCTCATTTCAACCACATTCATATTATTTGCATGTAATTTTCTAGCTGCCTAATATTATATACCAAAAAAATAACTAGTCTTATGGTTATCTTATAAAATTTTCCTTCAACAAGAAGAAATAGTGTAATTGGTAGAAGTGGATGAGTAAATTTAAATGCATGGGATTGGAGTATGGCTTCTCACTAGCTGTGCTCAATGAGTATGGTTTCAAAGAAAGCCCTATATGTTGGCTTTAAAGAGGTTCAAGGATGAGCAGATGGCTTAAAATGCATTCTAATATAGAAACTAATGTGACCAGAAAAGAACAGTAAGCTTAATGCTATTAAAGCACCCAAAGATTCTAGGAAGAATCTATAGAATGAAACCCACTACTATAAGTTTTAAATACAAACTAAATTGTAGGGCAACCCAATAAAATGATTTTGAGCAGCAGTGTTCTTTTTCTTCTTCCATATTTCTCTTTCTTCCATCAGACATGAATCAGATCTCAGATCTGCAGTACTGTCAAAATCTAAACATGATGATAAAATCTATTTGTTATCTCAAGTCAAGTTTGCACTATCTTTTTAATATTTGTTAATACCTAGGAATTGAATTTATGGAATACGTTACAATCTTTATGGTGTCCTATGCTTATCTAGTGATGGCAACGGGGTGGGCCGAGGCTGGAGACCCCAATTCTCGTTTTTGTTCCTTTCTCTACTAAAGAAAATAATCTCCATCCCTACTTAATCCTTGTAAATGGAGATTTTTTTGTCCCCATTCTTGCTTTGTAGGGAATGAAAAATCCCCATCCCCATTCTACTCCTCTTTAATGTCCGCTCCGCTTATTCTTTAATAATATATATAAATTTTTTAAAAAATTATAAGAATAATTTTGTAGATATTAAATACATAAGAGTATGATAACCTTAAATAAGGGGCCAACAGGATGGGAGCGTGGTGGGATAGGTATATACTTATTCTCATCTATGACAAAAATAATCCTTGTCGCCATTCCCATCCCCACAAAAGGTGGAGAATCTATACCCCTCCTCCAAAAAAGGGGCAGGATGGGATAGGTTCCTGCTTTATGGGTTAAAATTCCATCCCCATGTTTATCTCACAAATTTTCTAATATTGATTACCATAAATCATCTTGTTGACACTTTGCCAATTATTTTAACATCAATTGTGTTGATGAAACTGATATAATGTTACCAATACCAGCCTGCATTATAGTAAATTTTCTAACATCTTTTTTATTAAAGAGTCTAATTATGCTATATCTTCTTTCTTTAGATCAAGCCTGTCTAAATGGGTCCTAAATTAGTAGAAGAACTGCTAGAAACTTCAGCTGAAGTTCATTTTTCAGGACTTCATCTGGATGAGTTGGAAAAGTTAAATTCTGAGAAGGAGCTGCTGGCAACTTCGGCAACGGAGGATGGCAACAGAGAACCCTTTGTAATAGGTCTGTATTGTCTCTAATAATGAATAAAGTTCCATTCATTTTCTGAAGTTGTTTAGGTGTTCGGAATTGCAATCCTTGCATTTGTTATATATAATGCTGCTGTACATTTTATTTTATGTATCATCGGACAAAATATGTTTTAATATATGATAAGTAAACTTCCTATTAGCTTATTGACTTGATGATTTAGCATGAATCAATTAATTGATTATATGTATGAACCCAATAATTGTTTTAGTTCTTCATAGATGATGTGATTGGTATTATAGCTTGGAAGATTTTCAGTGTGAATCTAAGATTTTCCTAGGTTATGTGCTGACAAATTGGTCTAGCCCATCAACTATGTATCGCCACCTTGGGTTTATCACGCAACACCAAATCAAAAGCATTTCCTTTTTTTCTAACTTTTCTAGTGAAGGAAATTCGTCTTTGAGTGAGTAGTATGGCTAGGAGGTTGCTTTCCTCAGTAGTAGCATGATACTTGTATGTTGTCAGAAGACCCTTGCTATGCGCACCATCTCACCAAACCTATTAGATTATAAAGAGGTGTCCTTCGAAAGTCAAATAGATATAGCAAAACGTCTGCCTCCTGAAATGAAGAAGTTTGAGCTTTTAGAGAGTGGAATGGCAATTGCTCTAGACATGGTGTTATGGTGGGATAGGACTTTCACACTAGAGCAAAGGGGTATGGACTATGGATCTGCATTGGACAATAATCTATTTTATGGCATCGTATGTCTTTCTCTGCTCTTTGGTAGAGACTTGTTTTTCATGCCAAGACCATCATGGAATCTTCTTCTTCTTTTCCTCTCTCTTTCTCTCTCTTTCTACCCTCTTTTCTGTGGTTGCAAGGCCTTACTGATTGAAATATTTCATCAGGACTTCTAATTATTCTGTATTGTTTACATGGTGACCTAAACTAAATCTGGACCATCGATTTAACCAAACTAGTTCTTCATGTACGTGGAACTTGTGACTCAAAATGGAAGACAGTTATATCTCTAATCGGATTAGCCCTTTCAAAGCATGAAAATTTAGCTGAAATGGACCCTTTTGACGTCTAGCAGGCATGCCCTAAACTCATATATAATTTTGCCAAAATGGAGCTTGGATCTCAAATTATATATTTGAAAATTTATTGCTGTAATTAAACCTAGAAATTAGAAAAGTGTTGATGTTAAGTGGACTCTTAAAATGTTTGTGATCATTAAAGCCTCATTGTTACCCGATTCCTCTGTCAGGTTCACAGTTGATCCCCTATGGGATCATGAAAAGTTAAGAGTCATCTGTATGTTCTAGTTCACATTTAAATTACTGGTAGTATATTATGTATTAATAGATATGCTGACAACTTCTTTGATGATGTTTCGGTTATCTAATGGAAATTTCAATATCTTTCAATACCCAATTGATAAAGCAGCAAAAGATGTTATTTGCCAATAGCTTACTTTGGTCATCCACTTCTAAAAGGTAGCATTTGATTGCTAGAATAAATTTTCAATGCTTGTACCTTATGATGTGGAAGGATAGGACTTGTACCACAAAATAAGAGTATTCTAGGGGATAAGTGCAGTGGATTACTTAAGAAATAAAGTGCAGTGGGTTTCATGACAGATTGGGATTTATCACAAAGATAATTGTCCTCTCATTTTTTTGTTCAGATTGAAGAGTGGATACCAGTTTAAAGGTACTTAACGGGGATAAGTTTTTCTTGTTTCATAGTATAACTCTACTCTTCCATTTTGGAGGAACAAAGTTACATAATTTGGGCCCACTTATAACCTCGTATGTTATAACTCTTGGCCTCTTTTTGTTGTTTGGTAGCATAACCATGGCTTAGTTATCTGAAGCATGTTAGGTGTGGTTAAGGGTGGCAAAATTGGACATGACCCATGAACAAAACTCAAACTTGACATAAAATAAATGGGTTTGGATGGACCTTAAGTGGGTTCGTGTCAAAATTGTATCAACATGATTATGACATGAAATAATCGCATCATGTCATGTGCTGACCTTTCAACTTGGAAATGACCTGGTTGTAACTCAATTAATTTAAAGTCGGTTATGTTTTCAATTGTTTATGCAATTAGATTTCTGATAGATGATGAAACTTAAATTATTTAGTTTAAATGATTTAATGTTATGATTTTTTGATATAGCTAAGCATTATATTTGAAAATGTATGTTTTTATATAAAAAAAGTGAAGCCATAAGTTAGTATTAAGTGGGTCATGTCTGTTCATGTTAAATGAGTGATTGAGCAAGTCATGTATTCGTGTTAAGTAAGTTGTTAAGCAAGTTGTGTCATGCTAATCTAACACAATTGTTTTATTAACGGGTTACATTTGCTATATCATGTTACCATTTAATAAGCGTGCAGGATTTTTGACATGATTAGTTAATCATATCATGTTTGTGTCAACCCTTATCGTGTTATACCCCAGCTTCGACATGACACGACAACATAAATTGCCACCTATCCATGTCTCTTAAAAAAAAATTGTAAGAAATACATAGGATCAGGTGTGGGAATGAATTTCCAAAGAGATTTGGAGGTAGTTGCACTTTCTTAAATGGAATATTCCTGATACTAAGAATCATGGAATGAGGGCCTTATTATGTCAATTCCATTAGTCATATCACCTACCAAACAAGCTTGAGAATCGGCTATATTTAGATAAATCTTCAAGAGTTAAGCTGATCTTTGCTTATGATGTGGTGTCTTGGTATTGAATATATCTGTGAGAGCATTAAAATTTTTAGAAGGAAGCATTTACATAGTTGGCACATGACAGTACAATTCAGTGACAAGAGAGACATAGGCGATAAGGTTTTATTTTGTTCAAAATTAGTTCAGGAGGAGACGTGCCTAAGTAATAACTCAATGTAAAAAATATCATGCATAATTTTTCTAAGTTTTGTCAATAAACAAAGCTGGGTGATTTTTCTCATACTCAATCAAGGCTCATAAACATATAGATGGGCTTGACTAAGATCTGGCTTACTTGAAACCTAGGCCTGGTCTAGGTTTGACTCCAATAAACCTAGGCCTGAAAATAGACCATATTTCAACAGCTCAATGTTCAATATTATTGACTAAACTTTAAAAGAGGGCATCCCAGTGTATGGGTTCTTACGACTTGGGGTTTGGGGAGGGTCAAATGTATGCAGCCTTACCTTCCCACATACAGATAAGCTGTTTCCGTATTTTGAAACCATTACAATTGAGCAACCATATTGTTGAGCCAAAGCCTGCCCTCTTTTTGAATTCATTTAAGTAAACAATGATTTTTATGGACTTTATTTGAAGGTAAAACTCAATAACATGAAACAAGAAAAATTATCAAGTTCCTATAACATTCATCTTGCCTTTAGCCATTAAATTTATAGCTGCAAAGCCTTGGAAAATCTAGGTCCAATCTTAACTACCTCGACACTTGTAGGAAGAAACTGAAAAGGAAATATTGAATCCTCACCTTATATAAGTGATGTCCATTGAAGGAGTAATTATAAATAAATATAAGAAAGGGACTAACATAGAGAAAGTAAAACAAGCAAGGTGTAGAATAGACAAAAAAGGAAAATCAGGAGATCAACGGTCTAATTCTCTAGTTAAACTCTCTTTCCCTTATGACGTAATTAATGTCTATTGAAAGATGAATTAATGACGATGGTTTCAAATCTTGGTGGGAAGTCTTGTGCGATGCCGAGATGAGATACCATTTTTAGTGTTGGGATGGGACCATCCCACTATCATCTCTTTATTTCGATTGGCAAATCTTGCAATATTCCCTATCCCAAGTGTTAGTGCATCATGTTTTATGGAAAACTTGGAATTGCCTCATCCCATAAGATTTAAAACCTTGCTAACAACTATTAAAATACCCCTTTAAAATGAACAATTAAGAAACATATTATGATTTTGAATGTGGCCCTTCCGATGGGTTTTTATTGATAATCAAACTAATAATAATATTATTACTTCTAAACAAAATTACATAAAAGTCGTGAATGTTATAAAGTTGTTGAGGAATCTAACCTAGTCTAGACTGAATCAAGCCATTAAGGCTTATTCTATGCTCATGATATATTTTTGAGACCATATATGAGTGTTGGCCTACTTAGATAATGAGCTTGGCTATCTAGTTGTTTCATCTCTAGTATGCTTTGTGAAGGTCAGTTAGCTTGTGCCATTGCCGTATGGAATCTTTCTTGATTTACAAAAGCCCAACCATCATCAATAGTCTTTATGTAACTTGTTTGCAGAACATTTGGGTCTCCTATATTTGATCTTATCCAACTACCCTCGTTAACATTTATAACAATGCCTTGGAAGTGGAAAACTTTTAGAAGGCATTTGGTTCATGGAATGCAAGATTCCATCCTAGTATCATATTACTAGGCATATGATTTTTGAAATTTAAATGCCTAAACATGTAGGATAGGCATGTTTGGTTTGCGTAGTAATTTGATTGCAGATTGTTGGGCATTTTACTTTGATACGTTTGGTTGGCAAGTTACATTACCAGGAATACAAGTGGAAAACATGTTAAAATTTTCAAAATACCTATTTTCCAAATTCAAAAGAATAAAAAAAACAACATTTTAAGTATAATACTTATATTATGAAATATATAATAATTAATTATATTATTATTTTTATATAATTATATAAAAAATAATGATTAATTATACTATTTTTATACAATATGATACAAATTATTATTATTAATATTATATAAATATAATATATAATTAACACAATAATAAAATATGTTGGGAAAAGGCTTAGTTGAGTTGAGTTGTAGACACTAATAAAATATATTATAAACATATATAATATAATTATTATAATTATATATTTTATATAGAAGTATATAACATTATATTTTAATATACGTAATTACTTAAAAATACGGTATAAAATTATATACTTATAACTATAATATGCATAATATTATTATAAGTAAATAATTATTATAATTATTTAATACAATTAAATGCTACAAAATATTATTAATACTATTAATAATATGAATAATGCTATATATAGTATACTAATTAGTATATAATATTATCATAATAATAGCCATATATTTATATTAATAAAAATACTATATATTTATAATATAAAATATTTTATATTCATAATAGATACTATCTATTATATTATAAAATTAAATAAAAATAAAATAATAATTTAATATAATAATAATAATTTAATAATATTATTAAGTTATATTAATTATATGATAAATTTAATATGATATTATATATTACATAATATTAAATTTAATATATTCATATAAAATTCTATAATAATTATAATAATAAATATTTAAATATAATTATATTGAAATAATTAATTACATATGATTTAACGTAATATTTTTGTTATTTGTATTATTGTGTAATAACAAATTTTAATATATATTATATTAATCTTAAAATTGTTTTAAGAGAAAATGGGCTCTCTCTTTCTCTCTCTCACGAATATGCTTTGTTTCAAAAGGAAATTTTAGAAAAAAGTAAGATTTCCATCTGTCGGCAATCTAGATTACCTAACCCTCTTAGGGGGAATCAAATTGTTGCGAAACGTGACACTCTAATCTCCAAAGCAATCTTAAATGCCCATCAACTTATCTGGATATGCCAAATTAAACCCGTTATTGTGACATTGGCATCAAAAGATTACCGGGAATCTTTAAACATTCCATAAACCAAATGCCCGTTTGATGGTTGGCTCAAATGTTAATCTTAACCTTGTTCATAAACTCTTGGTTGCTTTTATTTTGTTGCAGCTTAATTTCCAAGTACCCATACACAACCATGCCCACTCCTACTAGATTGTAGCTATTGCTTTTACTTTTTCACTTCGCCAATTCCTAAAAATCAAGCACTTCTATATCTGAAATTTCATTCAAAATAAGGTTTGTAAACCATCAACAGGTGTTGCTGGTGGTTCAGCTTCAGGAAAGACAGCTGTCTGTGATATGATCATTCAGCAGCTTCGTGACCAGCGAGTTGTCCTTGTGAGCCAGGTAAAGCAACATTCCAGATCTTTGTTGTTACTTCAAAGTTTCATTGTTGATCTAATATGTAAATGGAATGTGAGAACTCAAGCATGAAGTTTTACTCATTTGAGCATCACTTAGAAAAGATTTCTAGTTGAAAATAAATGTGATTTTGTTGCAGCAACTATATCTTCTGCCAAATGATATACAAAACCAACTACTTTCAAATTTCATGAATTGAATCTATTTAAATTTTACTTCATCTGTTTTATAGGAACAGTGAAATAATTTGCACTGCAATTGTATTGTCTTCTTGCTCAGGACAGAATACTATCTACCTAGTCCTAGGCTAATATAATTATATATTTAAGTGGTGTGTAAACAAGGTTTATTTGCATTATATTTTCTCTTTTATGAACCAAAAACACAAGGTCAATAGAAATGAAGATGAGGTCCACTTAAAGATTGATTATTCAGGGATACCATCTACAACTCAACTCAACTCATCTAAGCCTTTACCCAACTACATGAGGTCGGCTACATGAATCTGCTTCCTCCACTCTACTCTATTCAAGACTAAGTTGACATTCAAATTACAAATAGTTATATCTTTTTTAATTATTTCTGTCCATATTAGTTTAAGTCTACCTCTATCTCTATTCTTACCATGAATTATTAAAAGATTACTCTTTCTAACTGGAGCATCTAAAGGTCTTCGTTGTATATGTCCAAACTATCGTAATCGATTTTCTCTCATTTTATCTTCAATTGGGGCTACTCTTATCATTTCTCTTATATACTTATTTCTAATTCTATCTTTTAAAGTTTTACTATATATCCATCTTAACATACGCATTCTGTTACACTTAATTTATTCACATGTTTCAGTATTGCCCAACATTTTGTTCCATATATCATAGCTGGCCTAATAGCGATTTTATAGATTTTTTTTCAATTTTAATGGGATGTGCCGATCATACAATACTCCCGAAGTACTCCACTTAATCCATCCTATATTAACTCTATAATTGATATCTTCATCTATTTCAACTTCTTGCTGGATAATTGATCCTAAATACCTAAAATTTTTACTCCTTGGTATCTCTTGGCTTACAATCTTCACTGTTTCTTTATTTATATTTTTACTCTCACTAAAATTATATTTCATGTATTTAGTTTTAGCTCTACTAATCTTAAAATCTTTAGATTCTAAAGCCTCTCTCCAAATCTCTAGCTTAGCATTTACTTCAGATTTAGTTTCATCAATCAACACTATATCATCTGCAAATAATATACACCATGGGATATCATTTTGAATATATTTGATTAATTCATCCATAACTAATATAAAAAGATACGGACTTAAGGCAGATCCTTGATGTTAACCTATAGTAATTGAAAACTTAACAGTTTCTCCTATTGTTTTAACAATAGTTTTTGCTCTATCATACATATCTTTTATCAATCCTATATACCTTTTGGTAACTCCTTTTTTCTCTAAAATTCATCATATTATTTCTTTAGGTCCTTTATCATATGCTTTCTCTAAATCAATAAAGATCATATGAAGGTCTTTTTTCTTTTTTCAATACTTCTCCATCAATCTTTTTAATAAATAAATAGCTTTCATGGTCGATCTTCTAGGCATAAATTTAAATTGATTATTTGATACCAAAGTTTCAGCTCTTATTCGATTTTCTATTACTCTCTCTCATAATTTCATTGTATGACTCATCAGCTTAATTCCTCTATAATTTGTATAGTTTTGAATATCTTCTTTATTTTTGTATATGGGTATTAATATGCTTTTTTTCTTAATCATCTGGGATTCTTTTAGTTGCTACAATCCTGTTAAATAAATTGGTTAACCACATAACTCCAATTTCTCCTAAGCCTTTCCAAACCTCAATGCATATTAAGGGATACCATGCAAAATAATTTCCTTATTTAAGATTTGTCATACCAAATAATGGATAAATATATGAAGACAACAATAGAATCAGAGCTGGTTGGATGAAATGTAATGATGCTTCTAGGGTATTATATGATCAATACATAACTTGGTGACATACAAGGAAATTTTATTGAAGAGTAATAAGGCTACAATAATGCATGTCTAGAATGTAGGGCAATAAAGGGGCTTTACGAAAATATCTTGAGCGTAATAAAAATGAAAATAATAAGATAGATGTATGATAAAAATATAAAGGTTAGATTGAAATATGATGGACTAAGTAATTAAGATGGCCTAGGCACGTACCACAAAGAACTGAGGTCTGAAGAGTTAATTTGTGTAAATGGATGCATGAGAAGGACGGGAAGACCTAACGTAAAATGGATGGATCTTGTGAGAAAATATATGCAAAAGTTTGAAATAACATTAGACATTGCCCTATATAAGAATGGTAAATGAGGATCCATAAAGTTGATCCCAAATAGTTAGGTAAGGTTAGGAGGTTATGGTTATGCTCAAGAAGCATAAAATGATTAAAAATATAGATGGCCAGATAATCAAAGAAATAATGCATTCGTCAGTTGTCTCTTCTCAGTAATATCATTTTTATCATGATCATTCAATCTATTGCTACACATTTAACTATGGCAGAGTGTGCTTATTTAGCGGAATAACCATCCTTTATTTTTCAGGGATTGTTATGCTGATCATGTTTTTCGTGTACTGTGTCAGCTATAGTTTTCTCTACAATCAAAAGACATCTTTGTTTGTTCACAAACAAATGATGCGGCATACTCTCATGAAGCTTTGTTCATGAGTCGTTAAGTTAGTGACATGACTAATTATTGTCATCTTACCTCTAGTCAAGCCTGCCACCTTACGGAGGCATCGCAAATTTTAATTTCAAAAGAATGCTCTTAGAAAGTCATTCTTATGAATGTTTCATAAAGAAATGCCGTTTTATTTTTTAATAGTCTTTTTGTTGCTTGTAATGCCACTAATATTTGGGAATCAACATCATGACTTAAGAAAATGGGTAGCACCTTGCTTTTCATTTCTCAATGACTTGTTACATGTGATACAATGAGTTTTATTTAATATGTTGTATCTTCCATCATCCAGAAAACTTGATCTGAAATATCTGAGAGTCTTAAACCAACTTCTCAATTCCCAGCGTATGAAGAAATATGAAGAAAATAAAAAAGTAAACATTAAGGCACAAAAAAAGAGATTTTTTGCAAATGTTAAGACCTCATTTTAGCAAAACATCCATGGCCACAAATTGCAAAGACTTCACCATCAATGACCAAGAAAAAAGGTATAAACATGGAAAAAGGACTAAGATCACTTGCCTTCTTGTTACTAGCCTTACAAAGCACCTCGAATTTCCATTCTCTATTTCTTTTTTTCTTTTTCATTTCCCGCATAAACAAGAAAAACAAAGTAGTTTTTTTTTTGCATTATCTATCTTGTGGTCAATCTTAAACATTTCACTTGGCATCAATGTCTCATGTTTGTCACACAAAACTTCATGACTGTCTTTTCTTTAAGAGGAAACAAATTCTACCAAGCATTCCATGCAATTTGAATTCATTCATATAATTGGTCAAAAATAAGTAAATGACAGAGAAAAAGATGAATTCTGAGCATTAATTCCAGGGAAGTCCTCATTTCCGATTCTCTTCTTGCTTTATGTCGAATTCCATCAATTCTTTGGTTAGCACCTTTTATGTTTTTGGGGATAAATCCACTATAGTGTTATTTTTCTTGCATCAAACATTAGTTTCATGCCTCCTTTCCTTTTAAATATTAATAGTTAATGCGACTATAAGGAGATATTCAAAATAGTGCAAATTATAGAGGGATTAAGTTGATAAGTCATACAATAAAATTATGAAAAAAATCGAATAAAAGCTAATACTTTGGTGTTAAATAATCAATTTGGAATTATGCTTGGAAGATCAACCGTGAAAGCTATTTGTTTATTAAGAAGATTGATGGAGAAGTATAAGAAAAAGAAAAAAGATCTTCATATGGTCTTTATTGATTTAGAGAAAACATATGATAGAGTATCTAGACAAATAATATGGTGAATTTTAAAGAAAAAAGAAGTTACTAAAAGGTATATAAAATTGATAAAAGATATATATGATAGAGCCATAACTATCGTTAAAACAATAATAGGAGAAACTATTGAGTTTTCAATTACTGTAGGTTTACATTAAGGATTTGCCTTATGTCCGTATCTTTTTATATTGGTTATGGATGAATTAACTAAATATATTCAAGATGATATCCCATGGTGTATGTTATTTGCAGATAACTAGTGTTGATTGATGAAGAGAATGAAGATTGCAAGCTAAGAAATACCAAGAAGTAAAAAATTTAGGTATTTGGGATCAATTATCCAGCAAGAAGGTGAAATATGTAAAGATGTGAATTATAGAGTTAAAGCAGGATGAATTAAATGGAGGAGTGCTTCGGGAACCTTGTATGATCGACGCATCCCATTAAAATTGAAAGAAAAATTCTATAAAACTGCTATTAGGCTAGCTATGTATATGGAACAGAGTGTTGGGCAATACTGAAACATGTGAATAAATTAAGTGTAACAAAAATGCCCATGTTAAGATAATATGTGGTAAAACTTTAAAAGATAGAATTAGAAATAAATATGTAAGACAAATGATAGGAGTAGCCCCAATTGAAGATAAAATGAGAGAAAATCGATTACGATGGTTTGGACATATACAACGAAGATCTTTAGATGTTTCAGTTAGAAAAAGTGATCTTTTAATAATCCATGGTAATGATAGAGGTAAAGGCAATTTAAGTGTGATTTGAGTGTCGACTTAATCCTGAATAGAGTAGAGTGGAGGAAGCAGATTCATGTAGCCGACTCCATGTAGTTGGGAAAAGGCTTAGATGAGTTGAGTTGAGAATGTGACTATAACAGGTATTAGTAAATAAAGGCTGCAGTGAACCATCAGCTTGGGAGGTTCATAGAAATTGGAAATGGGCATGTTTTAGAACCATTTCTCATAGCTGCCACTGGTCCTGTATTTCTCTTAAATGGCTAGCCTCTATTACAACTCTCGGTGTTTTCAGTTTAGGTTATGTTCTTCAGTATTCTATAGCATGCTTTCTCTCTTGGTAAAATTCAGAAGCATATTTTTTTTCATATTTATAAGTTTCTTGCTTATCACTTAAGCAAGGTCCACAAAACCACTACTGAGAATTGTATTGGTACATTATTGGTTTGCTATAGTATGATATGGTATGGTTGGTATCTTTTCTCACTTCCAACCATAGTGCCATTCGAAACAGGTCAGTATGTGGCGATTCCACTTTGTTTGGACTGGTTTAGTTTATACTGAATCAAATCTTGTTACTGTGCTGGTACTTTAGTAGAATGGTCGGTATAGGTTGGTATGACAGGCATTGCACTTAAGATAAATACTTGATGTCAGATTTTTCTAGCATCAACTTAAATTTCTTCTTTCCTATGAGTGACACCTGCCATATTTCTTTTTAATGACGCTTTTTTATAGGCATCCAATATGTTACTTGAGCTTGCACATTGGGATGCCAAAGGGCTGACTTGGTAACTGAGCAATCCTTTTGAGCCTGAAATTATGACATTTTAGGCCCAATAGAAGGTTTTCTCAGATCTAGTATTGTTATGTTATGGACCAAATTGTGGGGCATGTCTGATTTCATTACACTTGTTGCAACTTCTTTTGGACTCTTTTGTCCTTGTAGGCAACAAAACATTCATACTCCTATGTTAAAACTCATCCAAATGCTTTTAGTCCTGATGCCAACCTCTGCATAAATACTTAACTGGTACGGGTTGGTACAATATGGTTATGCCCCCATATTGAAGCATGGTATGCTGTTGGAGTTAGCACGGCACTTCTACCATATGTTGGTGCAGAGGTTCATCAAGCCCCCATAGAATACTAATAACATATTGGGTTGATGTGGTATGCCCTGAACCTACTGGTGGAGGTTAGTGTGTGAAACCTTTCATATAACACTACTTCACCTATATAGTTTACTAGTTACAATGCACACAACTGCTACTAAAGATTTTAGACATCGGATTAATTTCAAAAAGACTCTAGCATGAATTAGGTAAATATGCTTCTCCAAGGAAATTGTTTAATGTTTTTTGGTTTATTAAGGTTTAGTTTTGCTGCAGCTAAGAAATTACTGAGTCTTGATTTTGGAGTATGTAGGGTTACCATACATCTTATCATGGAAATTTCAACTGGAGTAATTCTCACTTGGACTTCTGCATGTCCAGCGATATTAGATTTTTTTAAACAAAAGTTTAGCATGATTTAAATTTCTGAAATCTAATTATGGTTATTATAGGAGTAGAAAAATCAAGAAATTTAGCCACTTTTATATACTATACGACATACAGATTTAAGTATGGGAACAATCTTTTAATTAATCTGGCATAAAACTTATTAGGTGCTTTATCTTACATATCACATATATATATTTTGGCTTAAGCTGTTCATTAGTCATATGTAATAGAGATAAATATGATAATGATTGCTGAATTGTTTGGTCACAACATGAATTATCTACTTGTGTCTTTATAATACAGGAATCCTTCTACTACAATTTGTCAAAAGAGGAATTGGCTCGAGTTCATGAATATAACTTTGATCATCCTGGTATGTTTGTTGTTATTGCATCAATTACATGTAAATTTTTCACTCTCAATACCAAATAGTTCATGTTGTGCCAATGAAATGACCAATTTCCCCCTCTTATTTCCCTTTAATTTAGTAACATTTTATCATTCATCAATATTCCTCATTTGTTTTTCCTCTTTATTTGATGGAACTATAAAATGTAAGAAGAAACATGAATGAATATTTATAATGAAAGTGCAACTTACCTATATGTCCTGTGCACATGGGTAGGCTAGGTGTCATGGTTATCATGCTCTAGTCCATGCTCTGAACCCAAATCTCCTTAATTTTGCATTGACATCCTTGTTATTGGCAAATGATTTAAAGCATATTTAAATTTTTGTGCCTATACTTAACTCAACTCATTTAAGCCTTTTTCCAACTACATGGGGTCGGCCACATGAATCTGCTTCCTCCACTCTACTTTATTCAGGACTAAGTCGACATTCAAATTACAAATAGTTATATCTTTTTTAATTATTTTTGTTCATGTTAGTATAGGTCTACCTCTACCTCTATCCTTACCATAGATTGTAAAAAGATCACTTTTTCTAACTGAAGCATCTAAAGGTCTTCATTGTATATGTTCAAACTGTCGTAATTGATTTTCTCTCATTTTATCTTCAATTGGGGCTACTCTTATTATTTATTATATATATTTATTTCTAATTCTATCTTTTAAAGTTTTACCACATATCCATCTTAACATGTGCATTTTTATTATACTTAATTTATTAATATGTTGTTTCAGTATTGTCCAACACTGTTTCATATAGCATAGCTGGTCTAATAGCGGTTTTATAAATTTTTTTTTTAAAATTTTAATGGGATGTGACGATCATACAATGTTCTCGGAGCACTCCTCCATTTAATCCATCCTGCTTTAACTCTATGATTCACATCTTTACCTATTGCATCTTCTTGCTAGATAATTGATCCCAAATACTTAAATTTTTCACTCCTTGGTATCTTTTGGCTTGCAATCTTCATTATCTCTCCATTTGTATTTCTATTTTTACTAAAATTACATTTCATGTATTCAGTTTTAGTTCTACTAATCTTGAAACTGAGATTTTAAAGATTCTCTCCAAATCTAACTTAGCATTTAATCTAAATTTATTTTCATCAATCAACACTATATCGTCGGCAAATAACATATACCATGGGAATTATCTTGAATATGTTTGGTTAATTCATTCATAACCAATACAAAAGATACGGACTTAAAGCAGATCCTTGATGTAAACCTATAATAATTGAAAACTCAATAGTTTCTTCTATTATTGTTTTAATAATAGTTATTGCTTTATCATGTATATCTTTTATCAATTTTATGTACCTTTTAGTAACTCCTTTTTTCTCTAAAACCCACCATATTATTTATGTAGGTACTCTATCATATGCTTTCTTTAAATCAATAAAGACCATAGGAAGGTTTTTTTTTCCTATACTTCTTCATTAATCTTCTTAATATATATATAGCTTCCATGGTCGATCTTTAGGCATAAATCCAAATTGATTATTTGACACTAAAGTTTCAGCTCTTATTCAATTTTTCATTACTCTCTTCCATAATTTCATTGTATGACTTATCAGCTTGATCCTTCTATAATTTGCACAGTTTTGAATACTCCTTTATTTTTGTATATGGGTATTAATATGCTTTTTCTTCAATTATCTGTCATTCTTTTAGTTGCTACAATCTTGTTAAATAAATTGGTTAACCAAATGACTCCAATTTCTCCTAAACCTTTCTAAACCTCAATAGGGATCGCATCTGGCCCTAATGCCTTTGCATTTTTTATTTTACTCAGCCTTTTTAACCTTAAGTATGCTAAATATAGAAAAAAAATTATTTTTATTTGTTACTCTTAGGTTATCATATTCTTCTACCCTTAAATTTACTAAATTATTTTTATTTAATAATTTTTAAAATAATTTTTTATCGTTCTTTTATCTCTTCTTTTTTTTACTAAAACTCTTTCATCTTCATCCTTAATATATTTAATATAGTTAAGATCTTTTTTTTTTCTTAGTTTTACTAGTTTATATATAGTCTTTTTACCTTCTTTCATATATAGTCTATTATATAAATCATTATAGGCTTTAAGTTTGGCATTACTTATCGCTTTTTTAACTTCTTTCTTTACATTCCTATACTTTTTAAGACTTTCTTCGTCCCTAGCCTCTTACCAAATTTTGTAGTTTGTCCTTTTAAGCTTGATGGCCGCTTGAACTTTCTTGTTCCACCATCAAGTTTTTTTTTCTAATAGTCCTACTCCTTTTGATTCTTCTATAACTTCTTTTGCTATATTTTTTATGCATTTAGTTGCTTTTTTTCACATTAAGTTGGGAACACTATCTATATTCGCAGTCATTTTTCTAACTTTTATTTAAATAATTCTAGTTTTTCTTCTTTCAAATTTTATCATTTAATTTTTGGATTAATATTTTTACGTTTTACTCTAAATTTTATTTTTATCCATATGTTTGCTACCATTATCCACCTTTCTAGTTAAAAAAAAGTCTATTTGAGTTTTACTTTTAGATATTATTAAATGTTCGTCTCTTTTTGAAATAAGTGTTTGCTATTGTAAGATCATATGCCACTGCAAAATCTAATAAGTTCACGCCGGCTTCATTCCTATTTTTAAGACCATATTCTCCATGTACCGTTTCATATCTCTCCCTCTATTTACCTACAAGTCCATTAAAATCTCCTTCCATATATATCTTTTCTTCTTATGGTATTTCTTGCATTACTTCATCTATGTCTTCCCAAAATTATGTCTTAGTTTATTGGTCTAATCCTACTTGTGGTGCATATGCACTAATTATGTTAATATATTATTCTCAATTATAATTTTTAGTAATATAATCCGGTCTCCTTTCCTAGTTACCTTAACAACATATTCCCTAAACTTTCTATCTACAATTATTCCTACTCCATTTCTATTTTTTTGTTTTCTAGTATAATATAATTTATATCGTGTATTCTCTATTTCTGTAGATCTTTCACCTATCCATTTAGTCTTTTGTAAGCATATTATATTTACTTTTTTCCTAATCATAGTGTCCACTATCTTCATTGCTTTACCTGTTAGTGTTTCTAAGTTCCAAGTTCCTACTCTAAATCGACTATCATGAACTAACTTCTTTATCCGTACTCGTCCGTAGTGCAGAAACCCTTGCTCATTTATCACTGCACCCAGGCAGTGGTGCGGCATCTCTTGCCCATTTTTGAAATATCTGGAGGCAGATGTAACGCGCCTTTTAACGAAGACGTCCTTTCCCTTCGCATAGTTTGATTTAGTAGATTCATGTTTTAGGGGATCTGACAGAGTTTTACGCTGACTGTCAGCTACTTAACGTAACCCTTACCCGAGCTTGGGACCGGCCTTGGCAGAGTTAAATTTTTGTGCCTAGAAAATATATATTTAAATTAACAAAGTAATAACTAATGCTAAAATAAGATTTTAGTAATAAGGAAAGAAGCTCAGGTTGACACTCGACCAAAAATATGGAAATCTACAAGAACTATGCAAATTTTAGCCCTCTTTTGTTTTTCATAATTATAATTATTACTTCTTTTGATATTCTCAAAATTTTAGATGAAGTACAGATATGAGTGTTACATATTTGGTTACGATAAATGAAAAAAAGAAACATGATGAGCTCAATCTTGGATTGGCAAGAATAGAAGCAAAAAAGAAAAAAAAATCAGTCTCGAATTAAGTCAATCAACTAGTTTAGATTGATTAATGAATTGATTTTGCTTAAATATAAATTACATTTAGTGTGTTTTTGCTTAGCTCTGACTGCTGTCAACCACTTTGATCTGGTCATTCAATCAAATCAATCAATAGGCAGTGCTGTCCCTTGTTCCTTGTTCAACACATTACCTCTGAAGGGTGTCTTGTGAGGATGGTGTTTTGTGTGCTTTTCAGCTGTTCCCTTGTTTACAATTTTATTGACAAGCCTTACTTTTATGGTGAAAAATATATGAGGTCTAGGTGAACTGGCTGACTTATCCAACTCACAGTCATGCTGATTGGTTGAACTCCAGGCCTTTCTATCAATCAATTCCTCATTTCATGCCTTGCATCATGTAATGTTTGAGAAGTCATAGCAACAGTCCCTATCATGTGAGAGATGTATCTCTCCTATGGATGCATATTCTCATTTACATTTACGAACTTGTTTCAGTTTCTGATAAGCTTGATTTGTAACCTTGGACTACACCATGGAGAATGTGTTTTGATCCCTCCCACTGGCTAGAAGTTGTGCTTCATGAGAGAATGTACCAAAACCATGGGTCACTGTCTTAGTGCCGGACCCATTATTGATACCATGTTGGTATAATGTCGGTGTGCCTGGTATGTGGATCAGTTCAACATACCAAGGCTTGGTATGCATTGGAACCAAGTGTTAGTTTAGTACTGGTATAGGACAGTATGCTTGGTATGGGGTGGTATGCATTGATATGGCATACAATGATTGAAACCTTTCATATTTAGTCCCTTAGAAGAGCTACCGACCTTTGATAGAAGTTGAATTCTGGCCTCAGATTAGATCAAGGAGAATGAGTTGAGCTCCATATACATGCTGGAAGGGGCATTGTGAGAGAGCATGTGAACAATAGCCTTCTTGGTTCGCTGCTTAATAGAGCACTAAACAAAAGCAACTGCTTAGATATGGTGAAAAGCAAATATAAATAGTTCAATGATGAGTACAAGCTGAGATTTTATGTATGAAACATACTCTTGAAAATTTTTTTAGGTTCTTTTTGTAGGCTTTCATAAGCCACATTATCGATGAAACTATGATGGCCTCACTGAATATTCTTCCTATGTATGGATCAAAAACATATTTTATTGGAAAATATAACTTTTCCATATAATCAATAATAAAAGTGCATTCCTTTTTCTTACCAATTGCCCTAAATTTTTTCTGTGAATTTCTTAAACCCATTGATGTTTTAGAGGGCATCCATTGATTAATCAGAAGGATGGGTTGACAAGATAACTTTGTTGGCTTACACCAAAGAATAAAGACAAATAAGTTTACATTCATATACTTGAAGTAAACTGATAAAAGAACTAAGATAATTCCACTTATAGCAGATATTACTCCACTAAACAGTAGCTAAATGAAAAGTTTCCATAAATAACATCACAACATAGAAATAGAGCAATTCTAAAATAGGAAAGAAAAATTTTCTATTAAAAATCATGATTGACATCAACTTTAGGGCACAAAAATCAGTTATTTTCTCAGATCCAATGAAAGTGCCTAAAATCTGGAGTTCATAGCTTAGAAAAGAAGAGGTAACAATGATAGAATATTGGCTTGTGCATGCGTAGTGATAGAGTAATTAGAAGGTTCCATTGGGTTGACTCAAAACCCTTCTTTTTAATACTTGAAAGTTGAAATCCTTCCTGGGAAAGGTGCAACTTTAATACTTGTTTGGTGTTTTTTGGGAAAAGTTTTTTGGTGGAAGGGAAAAGAGTATGAGAAAATAAATATCACCTTCCCTATGGTATTTATTTTTCGATAGAAGGGAAGAAAAGTGTGAGCCCCATACAAATTTTCCTCCCTCTTTTAACCAAACATGCAAAAACAAGGGCAGAAAAATTTTTCGCCCCGATTTTCCCACCCCACTTAACTCTGCATATCTATTTTCCAAAGACCCCATCGTAACATACGTATTATTGCAAATAGGACTGAGGGACCAAAATGACCGAAAACCTGCTCCAAATTGGAACTGATAAAAATTGGGAAACCAAAATGGTGAAAATACCTTGGATTGCATGGACCATTAGGACAATCGCAAAACATTATTTTGACTTTTACAGTAGTATTAACAACTATTTATCTTGTTACAAGTATTATCTTGCATCAATACTATCCGATTTAAGCAGCCTAAGCAATCAATTTGAAAAATTTTAAATTCAATCATGCATGCTATACACAAACATGTTCTTGTTCTGTATCCTGCATGTCTTCAGACTTCAAGAGTTTTCTATTATATCCAATTTGACCAACCGGTGTATAATTTTCTCATCTTACTGTAATCATGAAGCTTCCCCTTCTAAATTATATAGTAGAATAGAGTAATCATTAATGGGGCTTCTGTCACTATGGGCTCTAGGAAATGTCAGATGTATGCTGCTTTACCCTTGCATGCAGAGAGGCTCTTTTCATGTTTTAAACCTATTAAAAATTTGGTCACAATGAAGCAACCTTACCATCTGCCAAGACTCACCCTCATCTTAATCGAGTGGTTATTCTGTCCATAAAAACCTACTCATTAAATATCTGCAACAAAATTGATAAACTTAATGGTAACATGAAATATATGAATGAGACAATAATATGTGTAAAATGCCCCGCAGATATGAAAGATTTTGTGACTCAATATTGCATAAAGATTACTTCTTATCAACACCTCTATTCTTGCCTGAACTTGTGAATGTGGATATAATGCTTGCTTATGGGATTACATAATCTAAAAGAGCCTTTTGTTCCTTTTCTCTGGGATTTAAACCTCTAGTTTCAATGCTAGGTTTGAACATCGCCAAATGGAACTTCTAAATTTTGAATCGGGTGAATCATGTGAAGCATACTTTCCAGAAATTTTGTTTTAGGGGCACTTACATTCCTAATTTAAAGGATTATGTTGTAGCTTTCCTGTAGTGGGTACTTTTGCACTAAATTAACCTGAATGCTTGAGCTAGATATTCAGCCTTTCCAGCTGCTTATGTCATACTGAGATAAGATGAAGGACAGATGCAATATTTCATGCTCTTTTTGAGGGTGGAATTTGGCAATCTCTCTCTGCTTTCCCAAATTTATCTCGCAGCTTCTATCCAGGTTTTTTGAGGTTTGCAGCCCTGATTTGATCCATCCTCAGCAGCATGAGCCTTCTTCTTACCTGGGCAATAATTTGTCTTCTTTACATGTGACTGTAGCATAAGCTCTATTTTCCATTACTAATGGTTAATCCTCTATTTATTCAGCTTTATCTTAAATTGGACATTGGAGCATTGCTTTCTAACTTTGTCCATTTTTTTGTATTGTCTGGTTGCTCGCCAGATTATCTCATAAAAGGAAAGAAAAAAATGGAAATCTACTTGTTCTTAGTTGATTTAAAGGATCCCATTAGTTGATTATATATTCTAAGTTGCTTCTGGTGAACCACTCGAGGATGCTTGGTATCAATTTCTTGTCAAGGTTTGTACTTCTAAGGGATGTTTTTGTCAGTGGTTTGGAGAACTTGGTCTGTCTCTTTTGTGGCCTTAGCTCATTGTCTTAGAGTGGTATTCATTTTCTCAATATAAGTTAATTTTCTTTTGGTATTTAAAAACTTAATGCTTTATAAATGTCTGTATATATGTCATAGTTCTCAATATTAATCTTATGTAACAGGCTAGTTGATTCATCATATCCAGTTGCTTATTCCTTATGAAATATCTGCCCATGAATTTCAGATGCGTTTGACACTGAAAAATTACTTTCCTGTATGGAAGACTTGAAGTGCGGGCTGGCTGTTGATATCCCTAACTATGATTTCAAAACTCATAGAAATATATTTCCAGCACGAAAGGTGCATTTTTAACTTTTCTTTTACTCAAAAAGAAAGATACATTGAACTTACTGCATAGTTGTAATTCATGTTCTTGCACACACATTTATAATATGAACAAGCTGGAACTTTGTTGCAAAATATTAAAGACCTCTTATTTTACTAGAAACTCACTTGTTCTATATGGAATTTTATGTATTTATGATTTTAAAAAATCATTACATGAAGAACACCATTTGTCCATGAATCTTCTATCAAAGTATCAGTTCAACTAATCATTGTGTATGCTTACAACATAACCCCTCTGCATTTATCTGAAAAGTGCCAATGCACTGTTTCTTGTTAAACTAATTTCTGCTCCTAAAAGATGATTGGCAATTCATAATATTTAGGATAAAGTTTGAGTGCACCAATGTATACAACTCAACTCAACTCAACTCATCTAATCCTTTTCCCAACTACATGGGGTTGGCTACATGAATCTGCTTCCTCCACTCTGCTTTATTCAGGACTAAGTTGACATTCAAATTACAAATAGTTATATCTTTTTTAATTATTTTTGTATATATTATTTAGGTCTACCTCTACCTTTATCCTTACCATGGATTGTTAAAAGATCACTCTTTCTAACTAAAGCATCTAAAGGTCTTCGTTGTATATCTTCAAACCATCGTAATTGATTTTCTCTCATTTTATTTTCAATTGGGGTTAGTCCTATCATTTCTCTTATATATTTATTTCTAATTCTATCTTTTAAAGTTTTACCACATATCTATCTTAACATGCACATTTCTGTTACACTTAATTTATTCACATATTGTTTGAGTATTGTCTAACACTTTGTTCCATATAGTATAGCTGGCCTAATAGCGGTTTTATAGAATTTTTTTTCAATTTTAATGGGATGCATCGATCATACAATACTTCCATAGCACTCCTCCACTTAATCCATCATGCTTTAACTTTATGATTCACATCTTCACTTATTTTACCTTTTTACTAGATAATTGATCCCAAATACCTAAATTTTAAACTTCTTGGTATCTCTTGGCTTGCAATTTTCATTGTTTCTTCATTTGTATTTCTACTTTCACTAAAATTACATTTCATGTATTCAGTTTTAGTCCTATTAATCTTGAAACCTTTAGATTTTAAAGCTTCTTTTCAAACTGAATACATTGGAGATAGTGCACCAATGTATACATGAACAAAAATACGAAACATTTTATTTTTTCTTTTTTATTCTTAATTCTTGGTATTTACTTGCATCTTGATTCTATGCAAAGTGCTTGACAATTTTAAAATGAAAATTTTCCAGTTTGGTTATTCTATTGCTATGACATGGCTGGAATTCTTTGGTATATTCTCTTGTTCCATATAACTTAAGCATTACTAATATCAATGTGTTTTTCATGTACTTTGGCCTACATGATGGATGTGTTTTTCTTATTTTCTCAGCTGATATGTTTTGAGCTTTCTAATTACCTTTCCCAACTTTCACGGTGCTTTGTCAGGTTAACCCTGGAGATGTAATCATTTTGGAAGGAATTTTAGTATTTCATGATCCGCGGGTTCGAGAATTGATGAGCATGAAGATCTTTGTAGATACAGGTTATTTCTTTTTTTATTATGCATACTTATATTATTTGTACCATGGTTTTAATTACTATTAGAACAATGGCCATCCCACTATCTCAAGCAAGGTTTGTTATCTTGGTATCGGACCTTGTATGCGTACTATGCTAATATAGTATTGATAGGCGGGTTAGTTTGGTGTGCCAAGACTCGATATGCCCCTGTATTGAGTCTCAGTTTTGTTCTGGTGCGGTACGGTACAAACCATCATAGCATATAATGATCTCAAGTGTTGGGATAGGCATCATATTACTATAAGTGTTAGAATGCAATAAGTCAGAAAACGGACCAGAATGGGATGGGACATATGTTGTCCTAAGTGTTGGTATATAGGGTATCTCATTCCGTGAAAACATGAGGATGCCCATCCCATTGTTTTCAAAACCTTGTTTTATACAGACTTATATGTATGTATAATGATGCACATGTGCACGTAGGTGGCATAACTACTTCCAAGCATGCATGTATGTGTATGAACAAATCACCCTTTGCTCTTTCCCCCTTGTATGAATGATCTATGTAACTTAATTGCTACAAGCCTATTTCGTGTCAATAACTCGATCTTGAGTATTTCAATGAGTATGCTCTTCTTATGGTCCAACCTATGAAATTTATGGCCTTTATTCCAACTTGAAAATCATAAACTTCCACTTATTTTTCCAAGAACTTCGTGTTTACCATGACCAAACAAGGTAAATCCAATAAAATTTGTCATGAAATTTTCACTAGGCATGATATGGAACAAGTTTGCTAAACACTAGGTAAAGGTTGTATGTGCTTTTTAAGGATTTTAATCTTCCTATTGTGTGTATTAAGTTGTATATAAAATGAAGTCCAATTGGAATATTATGTGGTCACAGAATACCTACCAAGTTAAAGAAAAATTTTATTGGATAGCCATAAGACCAGCTATGCTTTATGGTACAGAATATTAGATAGCTAAAAAATTATATGCACACAAAATAAATGTGGCTAAAATAAGAATGTTGAGATTGATGTGCAGTAATACAAAAAAAGATAGGATATAAATGAAGTCATTTGTAAGAAGATGGAGGTAACATCAATTGAGGGCAAATTGAAAGAAAGGGCGACTTAGATGGTTTGAATATGTGCAATGTAAACCTAAAGATGCACTTGTGCAAAGGAATGATGTGATATCTATAGAAGGAAAAAAGGTAGAGGTATACCGAAAATTATATGGAAGGAAGTGATAAAGAAATATTTAAAATTTTTGTGTCTTACAAAAAATATGTGTTGTGTATTAGGTTGTATATAGCCATCATAGTACCCCCACTTACCCTATTGTTAAGAGTATAGAAAGTTGAAACCATTTTTACTTTTTGGCTCTGACAGTCAGCAATATTTATAGAGATTTAGAAGACAAAAAAGTTTAAGAACACTAAATACATCTTTCTTGTTTTCCAGGTTATACATGCTATTAGGCACATGCATTTAAAGTGGGATTTTTTTTTCCAAGACATCTCATTGTGGGAGCACCACCAATCATTTCACATAAATTATAAAAGACTTTTCCTTGTTAAACAGTTAGAAAACGCCTCCCTAAATGGAAAATGGAACCTTCTTAGCAACAGAAGAGGGGTGCTTCCATTAGGCTGTAGCTTAGTTTGCTTCTTATGCATCAAACTCTATATGCAACTTTCTGACTACTTGTGCTAAGGGACTATGAATCATGCTAAGGACCTCTAGGCTCTAGTTTTCCCGATCAATGCACTGTTACAGGCCTATATTGTTAACCAGTAATCTAAGAATTACACAATTCCTGTTCGATCTACTCTAGTTGCATTTCTCATAACTCTAATGAAATGCCTCCATAAAATGTTTCCAAGACACTGCAGCTTTCAAAGTTTCTAGAGTTTGAGCACTCTTCATCAAAGTCACCACATGGAACTGCAGCAGTACCCATGCCATGTATGTTTATGAAATATGAATGATTAGTATGACATAGTTGAGTCTAAATCTTCAATTACTATTTCAAACTCAGATAATCTTAGCAATTGTTTGTGTTATATGACTTCGCTAGGCCTCTGCAGTAGAACCTGTACTTGTTCTCATCTTGATTGTTCTCTGTGCAGATGCTGATATGCGGTTAGCAAGGAGGATACAACGTCACACTATTGATAAAAGTAGAGATATCAAAAATGTACTAGACCAGGTTAGAGTATTCTTATTATGCAGAACTTTTAAATCAATCAGAAATTTTGGAGGGGTGTAAACTAGTAGACATGAGTTCCCCATATTGGAAAAAGGATGATTACTTGAAGAACTAAATTAATGTGTGGACACATTGGAAAAGGTTGACTACTCAAGGAAATAAATTAATGGGTGCACAGAAAAGTGTGAAATATATGATTGGATTGAGACCATTGAAATGCTTGCAATTCTATACAATTACCCCAAGATGATGATCAAGGGGAAGTGTTAGGGCCTAGGTTTGGGCTGGCACTTAGGTGGATGAGTTAGAAATAATGAAATTTCAAGAAATATGAACATTGATGAAATTTAGGCTTATATATTATCATAAAAGTCAAGAAATTAAATTTTAGTTAGATTTCAAGGTTCATTATAAGCAAGATAAAGCTATAAATTAGTAGATGACTAATAGAATTTCTTGGTCATTACAACTAATTTTTCTTTTCTATTTTCCCTTCATCTCCATGTTTCTTTTCTTCCATTTTGCTATTTGTAGCAATTGCCTGAGAGGGTCCAAGAAACCAAGGAGCTTACTAGGGGCCTAGGTGCCATGCATGTTTCAGTGGCCACTTTGGGGGCCTATGCAATTATATATTAGCTATGAATCATGGAGACCAATACAGAATATAGATATGACTCGATATGCCAATGCCGCAAACTTAGAAAAAGTAAGATGTGATATGGCTAAGGTATGACAATGATATATATATATATATATATATATATATATATATATATTTCACATATCTGCGTAAAATAGCATCAATAGATCATGATGGGCTATCAAAATATTGTAGTTTATATTTCATACTTTATATGATAGCATCAACTTTTGTTAATGCATCATCTAGTCATCATTCAAATATATAAACCCAAACCACTCTATGACTAATTATCAACATCACAAACTCCTAAAATAATCATTCCTTAACATTCTGAAAGAAAAAGGAAAAGACTCTTCCCCCTTATTCTTGGGAGGATCAGAGGATATGTTCGATACTGGCATGGCATGCAGTACTCATGCTTCTAAACCTTTCGGAATAGATAATCCATAAAATGAGGCATGAAGTGTAGGGACTAATGATGGTCTTTATAGTGCAGTCAAGTGGCAGGCTCAGAGCAGGCCATATCACAAGTGCTATTTATGACATGGTACATATACATTTGGAATGTAGTTACCTTACATGAAATTATGTGTGTATGATTTAGGGTGCATGTTGTATATATCTGATGGATCCACTATTCAGCTGCCATGTTTAGGTTGGAGAGTACACTAGATTTATGTTGTGAAAAAGATTTGAATGCTTGATTCTACAATGAGTTAGAATTTGAATTTGCTTCCTATTTGCAATATTTGCAGAGATATGAAAATAAATCTAAAATTTGTATAAAAAATTGTGAGAGGAATGGATCTAAGCCTAGATGACCCGGTCACGTCATGATCTACCTCAACCTGAATTAGATCCAAATGACCTGGAAAGAAAAGGTTAAGCAGAAGATGGTTGAGAAGATGAAGAAACTGTCATGTTTCTGCAAACCTGATTATACCATCACCTTTACTTCCCTTTCATAACATAAAATTGTTTGACACTTAATCTAGTTAGGAAAAGGCTTAGATGAGTTGAGTATTCATAATGTTAAAGCAAACTTATATGACTATGGAAATAAGAAAGATTGTTCATCTTTTAAAGCTGTTTGCTCTCGATAGATACTAACCTCTATGGTGGTTTGGTGCTTGAACTTGTTCTAAAGATGCATCTCATGGGGTATGGTTATTCTTGTCACTGATGAGCTTTTCATTGTGTTCAAGAGGGTCATCCTCCCTTGTGTCATTGAAGATGCCTCATTTACAGGAAACTATGGAGCATAACAGTCTGAAAACATTTGAACCAAATTAGAGAAATAGATTGTAGGCTTCACTGGGATATGGATGACAATGAAACTTTATACAAATTCACAGACCAAGGATATGCAGAATATTGATTTTAATTATTAATAGAAAATGAGAACATTCTATATGATACATGTTGTATGATCGGCGCATCCCACTAAAATTGAAAGAAAAATTCTATAAAACTGCTATTAGGCTAGCTATGCTATATGGCACAGAGTGTTGGGCAATATTGAAACATGTGAATAAATTAAGTGTAACAGAAATGCGTATGTTAAGATGGATATATGGTAAAACTTTAAAAGATATAATTAGAAGTAAACATATAAGAGAAATGATAGGAGCAGCACCAATTGAAGATAAAATAAGAGAAAATCAATTATGGTGGTTTGGACATATACAACGTAGACCTTTAGATGCTCCAGTTAGAAAGAGTGATCTTTTAACAATTAATGGTAAGGATAGAGGTAGAGGTAGACCTAAACTAATATGGGCAGAAATAATTAAAAAAGATATAACTATTTGTAATTTAAATATCAACTTGGTCCTGAATGGAGCAGAGTAGAGGAAGCAGAT
Source organism: Calamus simplicifolius (assembly GCA_900491605.1). Taxonomy (NCBI): domain Eukaryota; kingdom Viridiplantae; phylum Streptophyta; class Magnoliopsida; order Arecales; family Arecaceae; genus Calamus; species Calamus simplicifolius. The sequence continues at coordinate 112,875 of UESW01002771.1, read as the reverse complement.
TCATGTAGCCGGCCCCATGTAGTTGGGAAAAGGCTTAGATGAGTTGAGTTGAGTTGAGAATAGAAAATGAGAACATTCTATATGATTTAAGGTTAGTGAAATCAGTTCTTTTGCCGGTGACATTGTTGAACATAGAGAGTATCACAAACATAATATGAGTTATCATGATGTAATGATATAGATGCATGACACCGTGAAGATAATCATGTTTAGAATGGTTTTGTTTGAAATTTCAGAGGCACATCAGTAAATTATAAAATGATACAAATCAAATTTAAATGGTATGATCATTTAAGTAAACAGTATAGGTGCTGTTAGGGTTAGGCTTTGGCTCTGGGTAGGGGTGGAACTCAGATGAAGTAAGAGTTCTTGTGTGGAAGCCATTCTCAATGTCATGAAAATACTTGCTTGTTGCAGGATGCTGTGCTTTACAGAACAAATGCCTCGTGAATGTATTTCTTTGATTGTTGTGAAATGTGAAGTTATGATTTTACTTTTTGACTAGCTTATGTACATGGCAATCTTGATTAGACGTTTGCTTGTTTTGTGTCATGATTCTGATAATCATTGGTTCTGCTCATTGATGCAGTACTCAAAGTTTGTGAAGCCTGCTTTTGAGGACTTCATACTCCCAACTAAGAAGTATGCTGATATCATTCTCCCTCGTGGTGGAGACAATCATGTTGCAGTTGACTTGATTGTGCAACATATTCGTACAAAACTTGGGCAACATAATCTTTGTAAAATATATTCTAATCTTTATGTTATTCAGTCAACTTTTCAGGTACTTGCTATGTGTGTGCCACTAACTTGGTCATTTAGTTAATTTTGTCCTTGGAGCTTGTGGATTTTTAAGTGGAAGCTGAAAGTCTGGCTTTATCATTATCTGGCATGTTTATTTTTTTTCAGATACGTGGCATGCATACAATTATACGTGATGCCCATACAACTCAACATGATTTCATATTTTATTCAGATCGGTTGATTCGCTTGGTCAGTATCCCTTTGTTCTTGTTATTGAAATAATACTTCAGTAAATCTCACTGATCATGTATATCTCCCCACAAATAGGTTGTTGAACATGGTTTAGGTCATCTTCCATTTAAAGAAAGGCAGGTGATAACTCCAACTGGTAAGTAGCTATGGTTGTTTCTCATGTAGCTGAGAAGTCCTTGGACTAGCACACTAAACTTCCTAGAACATTATTTGGACTTGTAGATTGAAAATATAACCTGTTTAAAATTTATAGATAATCTTTCTGACTTCTATTTAACAATTAAAGTTTTATGTTGATAGTGTTGATTCAATCCAGTACCCTGCAGTTGAATGTTTCTTTTTCCTTTCTGTTCCAACTGTGATCATCGTTTGACTGTGCAAGCATATATATGCACATGCAAACATACGTATCTATGTATGCACACAAATATACTTCATATGACCTGCCTGACTGATCAGTTTTCACTGTAAGTGAAGGTAAGTTTATGAATTTTGCAAGTATTTATCTCACTTGTTGATCTTCCCATGTGAAGACTTAAGGACTCAAAACAATGGTATGATAAGCAACCTTTGAAGCCTTTTCGGCCTACAGTTTGACTTCACCAGGTTTTTTTTAAAAAAAAAAAGAAAAAAATTTGATGTTTTGATTTTGAAGCATTTAGATTAATATGTTGTTAAAACTTTAAAAAGAGTCAATAACTGAGAGAAGAAAAGAAAAGAGATGAGAGGTGTACATATATACTTCTCTGCTTGTGGATAAGCAGTCATTGAGTGCATTAGGAAAATAGCCATGTTGCTAATTGGTTAACGGGTCCAAAACTAAATAGTTAAGGTCATTTTCAATTAGTTCATCATACATAAGCCCACTAAGCCTGAGTGTTTTGGGATCACAAGTCTGTCCCTTGATTAACCTTAGGATAGTTATATGACAGTTATATGACATACAAATAGTTTAGGGTATGATCTGTTCAAATTCGCCTATAAGTTAGTGCTCTATCGTTTAAGCAGGTTCAAGACGTTCAATAGATTCAAGAATGTAGTGCTAATTACACCTTTTTGATTAGGGACCCTTCAATTAAGCGATTTTATATAGTGCTCTATCAACTTTCTCACATTGTGATATAATATGATGAAGTGAATATATAAAAGTAAATATGACATCATTTGGATGAATATTAGTATGATATCAATCTGGAACTAAAATTAAACTTTGAATTTATGAAACTTAAGAGTATAAAAGTTTAATATTTAAAGATATCATGTAGATATCTATTTGAGACTATATCTTTCGACTTCAATGAGTTCTCATGTTATCTTTTTAGCTTATAAATCATGCCATTTATTTTTATTTTAGCAATATTTGTTCGCTCGAGACTTTTGCGAATAAACTTGGAATCAAATTCCATTGTCAGTGACATTTAATATTCTTCTAAAAGGTTAAAAGCCTATGTTTATCTTAAAACCATCATATCGTTTTTTTTTAAATTTAATTAAATTCATAGTTTCTTCTGAAGCATTAAGATGTACTTCTTGTTTTAGAAAAAGACCTTGGCTTTTTTTTTAATTAATAGAGTCTGAGACCTTAACGAGTGTAAGGTCAAGACTTGACACTAAATAGTGAAATCAAGTATCTCATTTTGACCAAGTCTTTGATTTCTTGCGAAGCATAATCAAGGGTCAACTTCTTGTTAATAGGCACTTAACCTCCAGGACTCCTTATAAAATAAGATTGACATCTTATTTAAACTATGAGAGCAGAATCACATGTGAAATGAAACCTGTTAACTTCCAACCGTAAGTATGAGCTAAGGCATTCTTTTGTTAAGAGGCATTTAACCTTTATTAGTGGAGTCCTGAATCACTGTAAAAGTAGGACTGGGACTATTTAAATTATGAGACTGAAGCCTCATTGACTTATTGAAGTATGACAAAAAGGACTACTTCACATTTGAGGAATTTAATCTCTATTAATGGAGTCTAAGACTCCTTGTAATGATCAAGATCTTATTTAAATTATGATACTAGAATCTCACTATAAATGTAAATGAAACTGGTTGATTGTTAATTGAAGTATGAATAAAGATCTGCTTCCTGTGAAGAGATTGATGATCTCTATTAGTAGAGATTGATGACCTCTATTAGTAGAGTCTTAAGACCCTCTTATAGAAGAAGAAGTGTGGCCCTTGAGATAAAATCTCTTTTGTGGGTGGGAGAGAAGAGAAATATAGGAAGGAGACATGCATGGTGGGCAGATGGCATCTCACCATTTTATGAGCGAAAGTATGTTGTCAACTGAAAAACAAAAGAGAAGCTTTCGCAGCTCTAAGAGAATATTTATACAGGATTTAAGGATAACCACATGGAAGTTGCTTATTTCTATTGGTGGTGGTTCTCCTTGCCATCTAGTTATAAGAAAGCTTCTTTTAGTCTCTTCCCCTGAGTGGTTACTCCCATCTTTGAAGAACAATTACATAGTTTTTCTAGCCACAATAAGTCATAAGAAGCTGTTTGGGATAGCTAATTCAGGATCATTCATAACTAGGGCCATTAGATTGTAAATATTGCTTCTACAACCTTTAGATTGTAAGTTTCTCCTATTAGATTGTAAGCATGGATTTTAAACCGTTGGAGTCTAAGCAGCTTTCATGCCCCTTTAGATTATAAGCATCCATTCATTATAGTGAATCCTTATAATCCACTGGATCATAAGCAAAGCCTTTTATAATTGTGGGATGATAAATTGCATCCACAAGGTGGTAAGTTTAATATGATCCATTGGTTTATAAGAAGGTATTTTGTTGCCTTACAACAGTAATTACATCCCATACAGAGACTAACTAAATAAATTTAGCCCATTTATTGAGTAGTAGAGCTTCTAGAGCTGTTGAACCATAAGTGACTTTAGTTAAATGAACCAAATTGTTAATTCAGTCCATTGATTGATCCATGAGGCTTTTAGAACCATTGGACTGTCTTTGGTTCAATAAACTATACTTAATCTGGTCCATTGACTGTTCCAGAAGGATTTTAGGGTCCTTGGGTGGTAAGTTGATCTAATTAGGAAAACTGTTTAATCTGATCCATCTATTGATCTGAAAGGCTTTCAGAGCCATCAGATCACAAGTTATTTTAAAAATTAGATGGGCTAAACAAATTGATGTAGTCCGTCCATTGACACTTAGGCCTTGAGAGCGATAGTATTGTATGCTTTTTTTGTTAACCATTGGTGGTTCACCCTTATCTAGGTCTTTTATAAATATGTGGACTTTTCCCAGCCATTGGATGATAACTTTCATCCATTAAAATGAATATTGTGGATGAACCCAAGCTGTTTATTCGTTACAATTTACAAGTATCCTGATGATCAATGGATGATTAGTTTTGTTTATAAAAAGATTAAAACAAATACTCCGGGTCATCTATTTGTTTGAGAAATCATTATAGCTATGGGATTTCATGAATGTAGTTACCAAATCATCCCAAACAAGTGCAACTAGTACTGTCTACATGATCAAATTGTAATGGACCAATCTTCTGCAACCTTGTCGTGTTGATGTACTGATACAAAAGCTTCCAAGCTTGATAAACATCAACGGTTGCCATCAACTCAAAGTTCTTGTGAACATGTGATCAGTCTTGTACTTTGGACATACTGCATATTTTGATAGTTCTTCCACTTTGCTAAGCATCAAGGGATGAACTTCAATATGTAAACATATCTTCCACCTTGCATGGAAATTTGGTGTGTATTCTTCCAAGTTCCTTTTGTTGGCCTCATTATGTTTAGTTTTTCATGAACAACTTTGATCTTTGGCATGTTATGTGCTGCTTGATTATCTCAGCACAGTTCTATATGGTTTCTGAGTTAAAATTTCATATCCAATAAGTGTTACATTAATAGAATAGCTTGGAACACATCTTTGTCACTAGATCTATCTTATGTTTCAAGGTGATAAAGTAATGCTAAACTTAAAGCCTATGATGATTTATATAATAGACTAAATACGAAAGAAGATGAAAAGACTATATAAACTAGCAAAACTAAGAGAAAAGAAAATAAAAGATATGGACTATATTAAATGTGTTAAGAATGAAGATGAAAGAGTCTTAGTAAAAGAAAAAGGGATAAAAGAATGATGAAAAAATTATTTAAATAAATTATTAAATAAAAATAATTTAGTCAATTTAAGGATTGAAGAATATGATAACTTAGGAGTAACAAATGAACATAAATTTTTTTATAAATTTAGTATGCTTGAGGTTAAAAAGGCTTTGAGTAAAATAAAAATGCAAAGGCATTAAGGCCAGATGCGATCCCTATTGAAGTTTGGAAAGGTTTAGAAGAAATTGGAGTCATGTGGTTAACTAATTTATTTTACAGGAATATAGCAACTAAAAGAATGACAGATGATTAAAGAAAAAGCATATTAATACCTATATACAAAAATAAAGAGATATTCAAAACTGCGTAAATTATAGAGGAATTAAGCTGATGAGTCATGCAATGAAATTATGGGAGAGTAATGAAAAATCAAATAAGAGCTGAAACTTTAGTGTCAAATAATCAATTTGGATTTATGTCTGAAAGATTGACCATGGAAGCTATATATTTATTAAGAAGATTGATGAAGAAGTATAAGAAAAAGAAAAAAAAGACCTTCATATGGTCTTTATTGATTTAGAGAAAGCATATGATAGAGTACCTAGAGAAATAATATGGTGGATTTTAGAGAAAAAAGGAGTTACCAAAAGGTATATAGAATTGATAAAAGATATGTATAATTGAGCAATAACTATTGTTAAAATAAAAATAGAAGAAACTAGTGGGTTTTTAATTACTGTAGGTTTACATCAAGGATATGCCTTAAGTTCGTATCTTTTTGTATTAGTTATGTATGAATTAACCAAATATATTCAAAATGATATCCCATGGTGTATGTTATTTGTAGATGATATAATGTTGATTGATGAAACTAAATTTGGAGTAAATGCTAAGCTAGAGATTTGGAGAGAAGCTTTAAAATCTAAAGGTTTTAGGATTAGTAGAATTAAAACTGAATATATGAAATGTAATTTTAGTGGGAGTAGAGATACAAATGAAGAAACAGTGAGGATTGCAAGTCAAGAGATACCAAGGAGTGAAAAATTTAAGTATTTGGGATCAATTATCCAGTAAGAAGGTAAAATAGGTGAAGATGTGAATTATAGAGTTAAAGCCAAATGATTAAATGGAGGAGTGCTTCGGGAGTAATATATGATATGCGCATTTTATTAAAATTAAAAGAAAAATTCTATATAATTGCTATTAGGCCAGCTATGCTATATGGAACAGAGTGTTGGGCAATACTGAAACAACATATGAATTTTTTAAGTGTAACAGAAATGCGTATGTTAAGATGAATATGTGGTAAAACTTTAAAAGATAGAATTAGAAATAAACATATAAGAAAAATGATAGGAGTAGCCCCAATTGAAGATAAAATGAGAGAAAATGGATTATGGTGGTTTGGACATATACAACGAAGACCTTTAGATGCTCCAGTTAGAAAGAGTGATCTTTTAACAATCCATAGTAAGGATAGAGGTTGAGGTAGACCTAAACTAACATGGAGAAATAATTAAAAAAGATATAACTATTTGTAATTTAAATATCGACTTAGTCTTGATTAAAGCAGTGGAGGAAGCAGATTCATGTAGCTGACCCCATGTAGTTGGGAAAAGGCTTAGATGAGTTGAGTTGAGTTGAGTAGAGTAGGAGAAGCATTGGGATGATAAAGGTGGTGATAAAATCAATTGTTTGGTGGTGGTGGTAGTAGTAGGTGGTAGTCATAGTGTGAAGGAAGGTGTTGGTGGAGGTTGAAGAGGGGATGATGCTGGTGGTGGTGTAGGTGCAATTATGATATTGCTCCGTTGTGATCTAAGTGTTTCAGGTTTCAAACATAGAAACTGTCTCTTCACATGTTGGGTAAGGCTGCGTACCTCCCATCCTCTCCAGACCCTGCAATGGCAGGAGCCTCATACATTTGGATCTCATTTTTTTAAATAAGTTTTGGCACTTGATTACAACTCTTAATATATTAGTGTAACATCATAAGATGCCCTTAATATGAAAACTGATCATATGACTTCAAATGATATCATATCATACTCTCTCAGTCAGTAAAAACTAAAAATTGCACATTAATTTTTCCTTTGAATTCTTTAAAGAGAAAATAGCTTCAAACCTTGATCTTCCTGGCATGAACCGAATTGGTTCACCGCTGTTATTCTCATTAATTTGACTCTAATACTTACTTTGATCTTGTAACCTCTGTTTTTCTCATGCGAACCCCAATGCCTCTCCCTATGATGGACGTTTTCTTGTTTAGAAATCCAATTTTATGAACTTATCCATTGACATCACATAATTCTTCGAATATCGTCTCTTTCCAAAGCTTCTATTGCTTTTTTCTTTTAAGTCTTAACTTATTTTGGTTGTACTGATGTATGTTCTGGATGCTCCAACTATGAAGCCTCCTATAATTTTGAATCGAGCTCCTTTCAAATTCACCCTATAGTCATACTACATTTTGTTATTTATAAAAATTATATTGTCTTATTTTCCTTCATGATGCCCGCTTTATGATTTTGTTTTCCCTCCTCTGTTGCCTGATTAAAAGCTTGAATTCTATGCTTTTCTAGTTATGTCTTTGCAACAAATTTTGAAATGTTTAATAATGGGGTGTATGTTCATTGTAGTACCAATTGTATGCTTAATTAGTAAGGATTTTTTTCCTTTTTTTTAAGAATGATAACCTTAAGAATGTTCTTTGTGGATAACTATGTTGTCATATAAAGCCAACCTATTTTTATCTTTTTTGTGTAGCAAGATGTTTTGCTTATATTTCCTTACTACATGCAGGATCATATATACTGGTGTGGAATTTAGTAAAAGGTTATGTGGTGTCTCTGTGATCAGAAGGTATAGTCTCAAAACATTCTATTGCTTATTCTAGTTTTGGTTTTATTGGTATTATATAGACCTTTTTACTATTAGCTTGCATTTTTGCAATTTTTATGAATATTAAATGCTTGAAACATTTGGAAACTAGTTTTAGGCTATATATATATTTATACCCTAGGAAATGATGTGAGGAATGACATCAAATTACATAGAAATATATATTCAAGGCTTACTAAATTTTTAAGACTTGTTTTATTTGCCTATTGTTAAATTTCCCTTGCCCATATTATTTTTTTCCAATTTAGTTCTTTGTGTTTCCATGTGATATTGAAAAATAGTGCTGTTCAGCATTGGAAAGTAAGGTTGTCATAGGAAGTTGGTGTCCAGCCTAGGTGCTTGGTCAACTACCAAGGCACTTGGTGCATTCCAAATTTCAAGCAAGCTGTTATCTAGGCTCTTGGTTACTTATTTGATGCTTTTGTCTTAAGTGAGTTGTCATAGATTAATGAATTGTGCCTTGTCCAAAGCCTATGCCTGGTCTACCTTGGCATAGGCTGAGCAAGCCTTTCTCCCTTTTATAAATATTTTAGTGAGGCTTATGGCAAGCCATTTGGCAACAAGGTTCCCCACCTACAGAACTTGGCAAAGAGAAAGTGGAAGAAAGGGCACAAGAGTGAAAGGAACGATCGTGTATCACAAAGAGTGGAAAGCATGCAACATTTGGGGAGTTGGTTATCAATAAAGCCTTCCTCCCCTAGTTATAAATGTTGGCTATGTACCCATGTCAATAAAATTGTGCCACTTGTCAATTTCCTAAGTTGCATTTGGATGAGGAAATTCATAGAATTTTGAAATACAGCATATGAAATGTTGTCTTTTAAAATTCCATAATTCACGAATTTCTTGTTTGGGTAGTTGTTTTGAAAAATGGAATTTTGTCTAGATTGGGTAGTTGCTTCCATGTCCTTCTCAACTACCTATCCTGGTCGAACCTCCACCGTCAACAAGCTGAAAGCTACCCTCTACCAAACTAATAGCCGTGCCTTCAACAACCTCATCGGCATCAGCCTTACTTATGATCCTTGTGGCAGCACTATCACCGCCTGCTCCCCCGCCCCCTATTCCTCCAATGTCACCATCCTTTCCCTCGTAGAGTCGGTGCCTTACAATGTGAGCATATTCATATTGGATGCGCTACTTGTGCCATATGAGTTCGACTTGGCAGCATCGGAGAACCAGCTACTGATACTGCTGCAAAACATCATGCGGGTGCTCATTGATAGGTGAGACTTCAACATGGCTGTGTTGATGCTTGAGGCATCTAGGGTGGTGAGGGAGTCTGAGGCGGACAAGCGTGGGGTAGGGATCATGGTGCTTGTTCCCTCCAATGTGACCTTCATCGAGCTACCAGACATGGGGTGGCTCCCATCACTTTTGGTGAAGGAAGGTGGTGGTGCTCCAATTCCACATTCTCTACTCATATTATCCACTGGGGTTGCAGGAGTCCATCATGAACCTGATCTAGCTGATGCTTGCCACTGAGGTGATGGAAATCAGTCAGTTTACCCTCAACATCATCCAAGTGAATGGCTCCATGGCGATTGACACCGGCATAGTCTAGGCTTTCATCACTTGGATCATTTTCAACTAGAACCCGTCATTGTCTTTGCCATCTTGAGCGTTTTGCTTCCAAAAGATATCTCCAACAAGGATTTGTCAAGCAGCGGCAGAGTGGGGGCTATGCTAGGGCCAGGGAGTGGAGCAGTGGTGGTTCCACTGCCAACACAAGGAGAGACATCTATGCTGAAGAAGGGAGATAAGAGGACAGGGCTTTGGGGCTCTGCTCTTAGGAAGGAGTGCTCAGAGTCCTTGGTTTTGTTAAATACAGCAACATTTTTGTAAATGCCCATTTTGGGGAATTTGTAAATAACACTCTAAAGGTGGGTTTTAAAATGGAGATTTTGGGTTCTCGAAATCTGGTTTAGAATTCCATAAAATTTTAAAAATTCCCTTTTGGGAGTAGCTGAGTAGAGATTTTGGCTATCTTTTCTTTGCAAACTAGGAGCATTCTGATCTTTTCTTTGCAAATCTTACAACAAATATCTAACATAGAGAAATATCTATACAAAATATTTAAGGCTAGAGGTACCCAAAGAAATATGCTGAGGAGACAAATGGCTATACAAATTATTTTGGCTCTCTAGGGCCTTCTGGAGAATTCTACCTCCTTCAGCCAAAACCTCATGCACTCAGGTCTGTAGAGTTTAGTCAAGACCAAGAATGCTGATTTTGTGACATAAATGGCTACTTTCTAAGATCACATCCACCCATCATGTACTATCTCCTCACATTTCTCATATATGAATCCCTAGTCAAATGGTTGACATTCATAAACCCCCTATGCATCATGTATGCTGGAGATAAATAGAATCAGCGTACATGTGACTTTATGAGTTCTGTTCCTATGTGACCATGTTTGTTGACTTATCTTTATATTCTTTGGCTTATATGAAAGCATTTTTTTGGTGTTGCTTTATCTATGAACACACATATGCACTTATAAATTATGTGAGATAATTGAGGCAATTGAGTCATTAAATCAAAGTCTACGGTGGTAATTTACTTATACATTTTTCACATAACCATGAATTTTTAAGTACCTTCAGCTACTCTGCACAAGGGGATATATAGGAATATTTTAGAAACAATCAGAAAAGAAAAGAAAACCCTCATGCGCAGACACACTGCTTGATAGTTTAAAAATGAATTTGTTTGTAAATGTTTGCAGTGGTGAAAGCATGGAGAATGCACTTCGGGCATGTTGTAAAGGCATTAAGATCGGGAAGATACTTATTCATAGGGAAGGAGAACGGTCAGCAGGTTTGCACGAGCCTCCTAAATTTTTGACTAAATATGCCTAGGCTGATTATCTGACTGTTTGACTATTTTGTAGTTAATCTATCACAATCTGCCGAAAGACATCTCTGATAGGCATGTTCTGCTTTTGGATCCTATACTAGGCACAGGTTGGTTCACTTACTGTATACCATACTTTGCATACGCACTGAGTAGCTTTACAGTTGTCTAAGTTATATTTTTTCCTCTTCATCCCTAATAGAATTAATATCTCCATCACTTAGCTATCTAAGTACTTGATAATAAAACAATAATACAGCATGTCAATCTCGTAATGGTGAAAACCCTTCAAGTATTTTGCATTTGTGACAAATTGTTTTGCAATTAATTTCAGTTTATTTTGTGGTCACATTGCTAATTTAGCTAAGATTCTTCAGTATTGTTGTTTAAAATTAAGATACCTGGTTCTCCTGAAATTTTCTGCTTCTGGCTATAGGGTCTTTTTGGTTCTAGGGGTGCAAATGAACCGAGTTAAGCCATGCAGTGGGCTGCTCCTGCTTGGGCTCAGCTTGTTATATGAGAGGGCTAATTGAGATTGAGCCAAACTTGACGGGGTGTGTTCAAGCTTGGCCTTTTGTCACATGGACCACGGTTGAAACCTTAAACAAGCATTTTATTGAGCTGAGCTAAACTCCTTTTAAATCTAAGCATCTGATCTTGGCTCATTTCATAGCCAAACCAATCTCAAGTGAGCCTTTCGCAGCACTCAGCCAAAGCTCTTTGTGAACAGCTTGGCTTGTTTATGGCCCTGCTCAATTCCACAACAAAAGAGCAACAAGGAAAAGGAAATTACCAAAAACTTTTATGCAAGGTTTGAAAACTGACTGTATTGAAGCATGATACTCCATGCTGACACCTATCGAGGGCATAACATACAATTGTATATCTCAGTATTTTGTAACCTTTGATAAACTGAGTGGGTGCGCTGGTGTACTGCAGTGTGTATCATGCTGAGGCATGACTGTTTCTGCCTAATACTATGGTACTTCAAACCTTGCTTCTATACCGATGTTTCTAGTGTTTATCCGCAATTTTCAAGATATGACGTTGTTCTTTTCTTTTTTCTTCTTTTTCCTCAAAAGTAATTATAAGAACAAGTTGTCGCCCTTCCTTTGATCCAATGTCACCCTCCAATGTTTTCATTGTTATCACCAGCAATTTTCACCACATTTTCCTTCACCTCCCTTCAATGCCTCTACTTCTCACTGGATGGACTTTTTCTATGGTGGGATGCTACCCATAGGTCACTATATCATGCTAAAAGTTTTCTCATCAATCCCCTAAAAATAACTTATCCATTTTCCTTTTATTCCTACTGTAAAATGTCATCATATCATTTTCTTTTATCTTTCCATGCAAGGGGAAATCATTAAAAGGACTAGGACAAATAATACAACATCAAGATATCTGGCTGACTAAGTTGCTGTCAGTGACTTCTCCAAACATAGGTGACCATATCTCCCATTGCTCCCATTGCAACTTTTCATTCAAACTATACTTGTTGTTCGTATGCGTTTTCTGTTGTTCCCCACCAAACATGTTCCAGGTCCTCTGCATACACTACATACTGAGGACATGCAAGGTCAACCTGACCTGCAGTCTCCGAAAGCCATCTTCAATAAAAGCAACTTTGCCCTTGCAGTGGTTTTGACCAGATCCTATAAATCGACCTCCACTACCTGTGTTGACTTTAAGCTGAATATTATAATCAGAGCTGAATAATAAGGATCTCTCGCAATATAACTCTTATTGGTTATGCTTTTCCATGTTAAGCTATTACTAGCTTTGCATGACATGGAACTGAGATATTCTTTAAAATAACCTTATATAAGACTACTTAATTTGTCCATTGCTGAAATTCTACTTGCGATAGATTATCATAATCAAGTGCTAATTAATCAGTCTGCTTATCAGGGAAAGGTTTTTCAGTCTCAACCACAGATCCTCCAGCACTGAGACAGATTTCCAGCACATTGTCCATCTCTGTCTGCTTCTAGCAATCTTTAAGTTAGTTGTAACGTCTCTTCATGACCAGGCAGGCCATTTGGTATGGGACTACAATTAGAAAAACTCACCTTGGTAATGGTTTTGATTTTTCTGATAACAACATTCTACACAAAGAACAACATCAAACTGGATGCTACATACCCAGTCATGAACATCCCTGACGTGAACCAAGGAATTCAATTACCTTGATGAACAGTAGACAAGAGGTTTAATGCATTCGCTGATCCACCCTTTGTGTTTTAACATCCCTGAGGTGAACCAAGAAATTCAGTTACCTTGATGAACGGTAGACAAGAGATTTAATGCATTCGCTGATCCACCCTTTGTGTTTTTCACTGAAACTGAAGTTCATTACATGGCTTCTATCAACTGCCAATATAATCTATTGCTGAATGGTGCTCAACTGCCTTTTGTTTTGAACTTGTGTGATTAAAAAACCAATCCATATTTGTCTTAACTAATTGTCTTTGCTCTAATTTTTTTTTGCTGGAGTTTTTTTTCTTGTGCAGGAAACTCCGCTGTCCAAGCTATTTCTTTGCTTTTGCAGAAGGGGGTACAGGAAGCCAACATTATATTTCTCAATCTCATTTCTGTAAGTGTGTATGCCATGCTGGAACTATTCATCTCTGTTTTCAGTTGTCATTTACTCCACATTTAGCCGTAGAACATTTTTATGTGTTACTTTATGATGTCAAATATTTATTAAATGAGACATGGAAGTTACCAGAATACACAGTTGCTGTGATGATTTCGTTTTTTCAGTGAAACTAATTTGATGGATTCTTTTATTTTCAACTAAGCTGAAGCATTCTGCTGTTACTTGTTTTCACATTACTAGGCTCCTCAAGGGGTTCATGTTGTTTGCAAAAAGTTCCCAAGAATCAAGATTGTGACATCGGAGATTGAGTATGGCCTAAATGAGATTTTCGTGTCATTCCTGGCATGGGTGAGTTTGGAGACAGGTATTTTGGATCAAATGGCTATTAGGAGGCAACATTCTCAATAACATCCAAGATGTCTCACACTGGATCAAGTAAGTTGTTATTTCTGTAACAGTTCAGAGTAGGTTGTGACAACTTCACTGTGATGGACCGGGGGTGGGGAGGGAAGGGGTGCAGTCTGGCTTATGTACAAATAAATATAATTTATTTTACTGAAAGACCACAGCATAACCCCAAAAGGAAAAAGATGTTCATCAATATGGTATTTACTATAAATGGAGTTTGATAATGATACATGCTTTCTCATCTTAAGTTAGTAATGTTTTTTAAAGTAATGTTTCAAATAGTTCACTGGAGCTTAGGTGAGAAAAATTCTACATAATACTACTGCTGTTGCAAGAGTTAAATAATAAGGGGTATTTATTTATAATTAGCTTTGATAAACGCTAAGTAACAAGTTGAGCTTGTCAGCTGACTTTGAGCCCAAGTTTGCTGCATGTTATCGGTCGAGCTTAGAAGGGAGTTTATTGGCCTTTAGTGTTAGAAAGGGGGAAAAAATGTGAAGTAGCACATATCTACTCAACTTATGTGAATAATTTATATTAACTATTTTGATAAATCCTGCACTGGAGGGGAAGTTACAAGTCTATGTATTTTGTAATTTTTTATGGGAGTATATTCCATCTTGCTCATACCTTTTTTTCGTGTTGCCTTTTGAGATGAAGACACCTCTCACTATCAAATGTCACGTTGCCTCTTCTTCCATACTCTTTGCAAGGCTAAGGGATTTGGAGGGTCTCTTCCTGGTTGCATGAACATAAGCATAACCAACACAGTAAATCTCCCTACCTGCCAACCACGCTAGAAATATTGAACCAATATTTTTTCTTGGCTAGAAATATTGCACCAATATTAGACGGTTGCAGTCAAATTAAGTGACCACTCTAAAACAGGCCCGACCTTCCAATGTCTTCTTATTTTTGATTTGTGTGTCACAAGTTAACTTAGATATAATGGCAAAAGGCTTGAATGATGACAAGGATGACTGGGAGATATGATATAAATTCTGGTTAGCTATCTTTAAAACAATTATTAGTGATGCTGAAGTGTTATAGTTTCTTTCGTCTCTGAGTGCCGATTTGTGGGTATCCTATCTTTAGTTTTAAAGATTACTAAATCATAAAATAGAAGTTTGAATTTGCTTTATTTGTTGCAGGTATGGATGTTTTCACGTTAGTTAAATAAACTTTATGAGAAACAGGTATCACAGTTCTTCGGCAACTTTAAGCATTTTTTGAGTTTTTTTAATCAAAAAAAAAAAATCTTTCAGACTTGTAAATGCCTGCGAAGTGACATCCAGTGTTATATTTTTCCGCCAAAAACGTAATCTGGCATTACGTATGTTGGCGTTTAGTCTTCTGAGTTACAGCGTGTCTACTACTGGTCTATGTTCAGATTTTATACAAGATTGGTTATGTTAATCAAAATCCCATTGTTGATTCCTCCTAATTTTTGTAAGATCTGGTGTCCATACATTGTTTTTTATTGATTCAATCATGTGTGAATACTGCAGCCTTCCTTTGATATATCTCATACCGTAGTTCTATTCCTAATTGGAACTATAGTCATTGGTCTACCAGAGACATGGTATGGATATATAGCGTGTTTACGGGTTTAACTTAGCAGATCTGGACTGAGCCTAGTCTCATTAAACTCGGCTTAACATTATTGAGTCTCAAGTTTTTGATAACTCTCAGAATATTTGTTACTGAATTGAGCCTAAATCATGCGTAATTTCGAACTAACTCAAGCATGAGTTTGTTTCGATCAATTTGATAGCTCACTTTATGTTGAGCTACAATCAATTTTAGCTTAAATTAATTTAAGGTTGAGTTAACTTGAGTCTTGCACTTTAACTTGAGTCTTGCACTTCGATGCTCCTTATCATCTTCTATTATAATACTTTATCCTGACAAAAGTGAAACGTCACGTGTTACTTTAGATCGCTGCATGCTACGTGCCCATGCAACGGGCATCTGCCATGCAGATTTAAGGGAAGGAACAAAATATATATGATTATAAAATTTAAATTAACTTAAACATAAATTATAAAATTAATATTATGTCTTAAATAGCATTACCTAGTGGTCTAATTAACCATTAGCAATCAAACCCTTCTTTAATAAATAAAAGCGAGCAGCAAGCAGTACCATACATAAAACGGGATTTGTTGCCGGTGCAAGACTAGGTTAAGATCAAGATTTTTAACCGTGTTGGCGTAATAAACTTTAGGAAATATTTTTGTGCACCATCTTTGATACACGAAGAGTGCACGCATTGATTAGTGTTCATGCTAGCATGCATGTCATGATTTATTGGGTTATGTTGACGTCGAGTCACTTTCTTCAAACGTCCAACGGACGTTCTTCTCATCGGACTCCTGCAAGAAAAGTCTCGAAATCGGATGCTCCGGTAGGGAGTCTCCGATGGTCAAATTAGTCACTCGAGAACAGAGAGAATTGATTAGCGGGTGGAAGCTAGAAAGTTAGGGTTTAACTAGTAGGAAGAAGCTAGAAAAACCAAAGTTCTTGGATCCCTACTTACCGTGAGAGCGTGCGCTTTTATACCTGTTCGAAGATACACCCTTCCGTTCCGGAAGATTTCTGATTTCAAGGTACCTTGTTCAATAACGGACAAAAAAATGAGACTGACAGTAACAGATCGTACTGTCACGTGCATGTCAGAGGTGTCCTGCGTAACCTATCAGTACGGCCTCATAGGTGTTTGGCGTTTGTGGTTATACCTGATGCGCGCCATTGCCAGATGTGATCGCGCATAGTTGTAGGCAGGTGGTGGGTTATACGCTGTAACGGGGTATGGTCATGCACAGTGACAGATGTGCGATGGACCATACGCTGTTATGAGGTATGGCCACACACTGCTATGGGTGTGCGGCGGATCACGTGGGCATGCCAGGTGGCCCGAGGCTATATGTTGCTGGGCTCAAGGGCCAGACCACGTATTAAGCACTGTTCATGCAGCCCAAGACCGAGGGGGTCTCGGGGGTTGAGATACTGTTCATAAGGCCCGGGAGCAGTGGCTTGGCTTGAGGCCAAGGCCGGAACTCGAGGCAGCAGTGGCTTTTACTGCATGCAGCCAAGACCGAGGGGGTATCGGGGGTTGAGATACTGTTCATAGGGCCCAGGAGCAGTGGCTTGAGGCCGAGGCTGGAACTCGAGGCCAAGCACTGTTCATGCAGCCTGAGACCCAGGGGGTCTCGGGGGTTGAGATACTGTTATAGGCCCAGGAGCAGTGGCTTGAGGCCGTGGCTGGAACTCGAGGCCAAGCACTGTTCATGCAGCCCGAGACCGAGGGGGTCTCGGGGCCTCAATGGTCGGAGCTGATCTGATATAAGGTGAAGCTAGAAAGTTGAATGACATTTTGGAGATGGGAGAGTGAGTCTTCGAGTCTGGTGCCTGACGAATCCGATGTTGACATCTGATGCCGAGTGGGCCTGGGGGCCGAGGGGGTCTCCATCAGTCGCCGTTATTGTTTACTTTGACGGCGTTGGATCAGCCATATCATATGCCCCCTCACCCCTAAGGCGAAGCGGGCCCACCTCAGCAAGGCGAAAGGGGTGTCACTTCCCAAGTGGCTGATTCCCGTCCTTTGCGAATCGCCTCCGGACACATGTCTCTGGGTACTGCAATGACTTTATGCGGGTGACATGGGGGATGTGAAAGGGCGGCTACTACCGTCCATCCGATCTGCGGCGATCGTCCTCGAAGCAAGGTTGATCCTTGAAATCTATGAGAAAAGTCGCGCCATCATTGCCCATCATAACGGCGACATCAGCGGTGTCCCATCATTGGCCGAAGGCAAATCGTATCACATGTCAAGCGGTCACCGAGGCAGCCCAGCCTATGGTGGGAGTCCACGTGGCTGATGAGATAAGGCGGGACAATTTGAAACTGAATAAAACTCGGGTGGGGGTTGAATCTGGCCACACTGCTCCTGCTATCATTGTCTTCTTCCTCTGCAACTCTGCCTCCTGATCTTCCCTGCAACCCGAGAGCCTGCGCAAGCCATTTTCTTTCTCAGTCAGCTCTTTGTCTCTTCTAGACCTCTCTATTCCTTCTTCCCACAATGAGTTCCAATCCTGGACCTCGGAGGACAATTCAGAGGATCATCCTTCGTCCAAGAGGCTTCGAGCTTCTCCTTCTTCTCCCCTTCTCCTTCACCTCCTCTTGAGTGGTCCTCTGATTCGGAGGACCGCGTTCTGGCCCGGCGACGGGTCGCCGGTGAGGCTCCCGCAGGGAGGCGCCCGGCGGCGGCTGGCAGGGCCCCATCGGGGAGACGCCGGGCGGAGGCCGGCACCTCCTCGAGGGTGGGGGCGGAATCCCCGGAAGGGGTCGCCTCCACGGTCAGGATTTGGCGAACATCCGGGCCCGTTACCTAATCCCTCGGGATGTCGGGCTCTATCTCCCAACTCCCGATGATAGAGTGATCGACCCGGCCGAGTGGTGTTTATGAAATTTCCTGAGGGTGGGCGGAGCCCACCCTTTTTCCTTTATTCATTAACCTCCTTGACTATTACGACCCCTTCTCAGTTGGTCCCGAACTCCCTCCGGGTCGTTAGTGCCTTCGTCGTCCTCGGCCATCACCTCCACATTACCTCCCGAGTCTCCCTCTTTCGCTCTTTCTACATCCTTAGGGCTCAGAAGGATTGATGGTTGTTCCAGCCCCGACCCAGCCGAGTCCTAAAGCTTCTTCTTCCTACCTCCATCAAGGGATGGAAATCCTGATTTTTCTTTGCCAATCTAGACCAGATTAGAAAATTTTGTTTTTTCCTTTTGCTTCTAGAAAAATGCTAGAGAATTAATCAGAAAAGTTATACCGAAATTTAAATTAAAATTAAAAATAAAAAGAATCAAACTGGTCGAGGCGTGTTAAACACTGCCCTAAGGACAAGTTTTCGCCCCCTCGTGCGGGTTGTTGGCGAATTGTCCCCAAGGTACAACGACCTGATTTGATTCGATCCTCCTACCGCGAGCACGATCGGGTGGAGGCCCAGTGATCCTTCAGATGCCCAAATAAAATAATAAATAGATAAATCAATCTTTTACCACCGACATATTTCTTGGTTAGACTCCTTGAGACAGCATGGATTTGCAGCAAGATCTTCATTGCAGCAACAAGATCTTCAAGGATTGGTGCAGCAACAAGGTGGATTTGCAGCAACAATATCTTCAAGGATTGGATTTGCAGCAAGGGAGCAACAAGGGATTTCCCGCAGCAAGACGGTTTTTTTTTTTCTTCACCTCTTTTTCCCTTAAATTATCCTACCGTTCCTCCTTATTACCGTTCCTTCCCAAACGGAAGGGGCCCACGGAACGCTCGCTGCGAGCGGCAAAGACGAGCGCGTCCGGCGGAACGCTCGCTGCGAGCGGCAAACGCTCGTCCTCGAGCGGTCCCACGCGAGAGGCTTTTAACAAACGTAAAGTCAAATCCCCCACAAAAGTTTAAAAAAAAATAATAATAAAATTAAAAAAATTAGGGCATCTTATACTGCGCAATAGGTGGGTGTCCTGTGGACTTGAACCTCACTTAGTGTTGATTGTATACATCTGAAGGAACCATAGTGATTAGACCTTGAACTAGGTCCTTGACTCAGACTTCTACTAATCACACACACAGCATGAATCAATTGGGTTTAAGCGGTCAGCGCATATTAAAGGCCTTGCGCTTAGTACCTTGATTTTTCATGAGAATTCTGAAGGTTAGCCCAAACCTTTAGTCACGGCCTCATATGACAATTCTCATATAGGTGAATCCTCCAAGGGTATTTGTGACTAATACCCTGCAGATAACCTACCTCGGATCCATTAAGAGAATCACTCAACCTTACACAAATTTACTTTGTCACTTTATAAGAGCACTCATCATAGGGATAGGTTGAAAATTTTTCAAAAATTATGCTCTAACACGATCACTCAATCAGCTTCGTTTCTACCACATTGAACCTCATTCATGGGATCTCCAATCACAGAGGTTGGGTATCCACTGCTGGTGACCAAATAATGAGCTTAAGCCCCATCCCCCTCGATGAATCTAGGACTCCACTCCTAGATAATCCCTTGGTTAATTGATCTGCCAAATTCTTCTCAAATTTGACAATTCCAAAGAGATAACACCATTTTTCTTATGTTGTCTTATAGACTTATGACGAAGCCGTATATGGCGATTCATCTTTTTATTGGTACTCTTTTGATTTGTCAGTTCAATTGTGGCCTTATTATCACAATGGATAGATATAGCTGGAACTGGCTTAGGTACCAAAGGTAGCTCTGATATTAGATTTTTTATCCACTCTGCCTCATTACAGTGGTATCAGCTATCAACTCGGCCTCCATGGTGCTTCTAGAAATAATAGTTTGCCTAGTGGATCCCCAGGCAATAGCAGCACCGCCAAGAAGAAAAACGTATCCGGTAGTTGATTTTAATCATGAGAATCAGTTACCCAATTAGCATCACTGTAACCCTCAACCACCTCAGGGTATTCAGTGAACATCAAAGAGAGATTAAGTGTTCCCTTTAAATATCGGAAACTCTTTCTAAGGCTACCCAATGAGATTGATCAGGATTTTGATTATATCTACTCAGCCTTCCTACAGCATAGGCAATATCAGGTCTTGTTCTGTTTGCTACATACAAGAGAGATCCTATAATTTGAGAATACTTTAATTGATTAATTGGGTCACCTAAATTTTTCTTTAGGTGAAAGTTAGGATCAAAAGGAGTAGATATTGATTTAAGATTGGAATAACCAAACTTCTTGATCATTTTTTCTATAGAATGAGAAAGAGAGAGAGCTATCCCTTCATGGGACTTGATAAGCTTGATCCCTAGGATTACATCCGCTTCACCTAAATCTTTCATGTCAAAATTAGAAGAGAGGAAAGATTTAACACTTGAAATAATTTCAAGAGATGTTCCAAAAATTAAAATATCATCGACATATAAGCAAAGGATTACACAATCATTATCGACGATCTTAGAATACACACACTTATCATGATTATTTATTTGAAATCCAAAAGATAGAATAATTCGATCAAATTCTCATGCCATTGTTTAGGAGCCTGTTTAAGACCATAAAGGGACTTGATAAGTTTACAAACCTTGTCTTCTTGTCCCTTTACAACAAAACCTTCAGGCTGTTCCATATAGATCTCCTCCTCAAGATCTCCATTTAGGAACGCAGTCTTCACATCCATTTGATGAATGATTAACTTATGAATGGAAGCAATAGCAAGTAGTGATCTAAGGGTTGTTATTCTAGCTACAGGAGAATATGTATCAAAGAAATCTAACCCTTTCTTTTGGTTATACCCTTTGGCTACTAATCTAGCCTTATACTTTTCTATTGAACCATCAGGTCTAAATTTCTTCTTAAATACCCACTTACACCCTAAAGGTTTGCTTCCAGGGGGTAAATCAGATAAAATCTAGACCAGATTAAGCTCCGGTAGGGGGACCCCGACCTCCGAGGTAACATGAATTCCACCGTCCATCCTAGAGACAAAGAAGCGTTGGGGCAGCTATTGACTACCGACATCCCTCGGTACAACCTGCTTCTAACAGAGGAAAACCTCCAGTCGACGGGTTTCACCTCCCACCGTGGTAAGTCTCCCTCATACTTAGTCAAAGTCTTCCTTTTTTTTTTTTTGACTGACCCCGGCCGACATTGTACACTATGAAGGTCCCGACCCGTGGACTCATGAAGGCCGCTACCAAGAGGAGGGCCCAGGAGGGGCCGAGCGAGGGGCAGCAAGCACCGGCCCCGAAACGCCTGACAGTGCAGGTGCCCGAGCCACCTGCTCCGCAAGAGCCTCCGACCGCCCGGAGATCGATCTGATGGTCGACACCCCACCAGAAGGGGCGATGGCCGAGGGAGCAACAACAGAGGAGCCGGCCACGGAGGAGCTGGTAGCAACAATAGAGGAGCCGGCCACGGAGGAGCCGGCAATAGCAGAGGAGCCCCCCGCTCCCAGCGGACCAATCCCACCGAGGCAACAAGGAGTTGGGGTGAGGGACCATCTGGGCCAGCAAGTCCGCCCCCGGAGCAGACACCGGCAAGCAGCCCTCCGTGCGCCGAGTTTGAAACCACCGAGGCTGCTGGAGGAGATGAAGCCAGGCCAAGGCTACCTCGGGACTCCATTTTGAACGATGGGCACTGGGCGGAGCGGCTATCTCATCAATCTTCGTGCCCGAGGTCCAGCAAGAACTTAGCCATTTGAAGGCAGACACGTTCTTCCGAGAGTCCTATGGGGCCCTGGTCAAAGTAAGTAGTCTCATAGCTCCTTGCCTTTAGATTTCCCTTTTCTTCTTCCTTTATCTTTTTGACATGAGGCCTGCACGCAGATTGCGAACTCCTTAGCTTCTACAAGGGAGGTCATCCATGGGGGAAAGACCCTCATGCAGGAGGCCCAGAAAGAGGCCGAGGAGGCTCTTGCTCGAGCGGAGGCGGCCGAGAGGGCCTTGGAGTCGGCCAGGACTGTCTGGGCCGATGAGATAAATGCGGCTGAAAGCCAGGCAAAAGTTGAGACCAATCGTTTGCGGGAGGCCCTCAACCAGCTGATGGAGGCCGAAAGCGTCGTTGCGGCCAGGGACCTGCATATTTCAGAGTTGACCGCGACCATCCAGATGGCCGAGAATCGGGCAGGCGAGGCCGAGGAGAGGGCGAAGAAGGCCAAGGAGGAAACGGGTCATGCCCTGGAGGCTGAGAGGGCAGCGACGCATCTCTAGCTGCAGAGAAGGAAGCTCGAGTTGCCGAGGTTGAGGCAGCTGTTGAGGCCAGGGCTGCCAAGACCATAGAGGAGTTTAGGGCGTCCGAGCGCTTCATGGACGAGCTGGCCGAAGCTTTGGCGAAAGCGTATCTCCAGGGTTCCAACGTGAAAGGAAAAGGTCGCCCGAGACCTGGACTTTCCACAGGCCCTTGAGGTCGAGCCGGAGCGTCTCTCCGAGGTTGGCTCGTCTGATGACGAACCTGCGTCGGCCGAACCATGAGCTTCAAGTTGTATTTTACTTTTACCTTTTTCTCTTTTTTTTTGCAAGTCCGACTTGGTCGCATTTTGTAAACACTTCGAATTAATGAAGTACAATTTTTCCTTTAATGAGAATTGTTTTACCCAATTGTAGCTTCTACCCCAAGTCCATTGGCTACTGACGTGGGACCCTTAGGGGCTTCATCGGTACCGAGGAGCAATCTTTGAGTCATCCTCGAATAACCTTGATTTAGCCATGTAGGGCCGAATCCTAGAGTCAAGGAAGATGGACTTTCGGAGACTGATGGTGCATCGAGCTCGGAAGGTCGAGATAGGCTCGGGCTTCCAGAGACTGGTGGGACGTAAGGCCCGGAGGGCTATGGTAGACTCAGGCTTCTAGAGACCGATTGTACGCCGCATTGCCAGTGGTTCACTGGGTTCCATGCCTGGCTAGCCCAGGGCTTTTGGTATCGACTGGGGTCGGGCTTGTTATTGAAGCCGATGGTACATCGCTATGTCAATGGTACACTGGGCTTTGTGCCTGGCTGGCCCCAGGCTTTTGGTGCCGACCGAGGTTGGGCTTTAATTGTTGAGAGCCAATGGTACATCGCTCTGCTAGTGGTACACTAGGCTTTGTGCCTGGCTGGCCCAGGGCTTTTTGTGCCGACCAGGGTCGGGCTTTAGTTGCTGAGAGCCGATGGTACATCGCTCTGCCAGTGGTACACTGGGCTTTGTGCCTAACTGGCCCAGGGCTTTAGATGCTGAGCTGGGATCGGGCTTTAGTTGTTGAGAGCTGATGGTACATATCTTTGCCAGTGGTACATTGGGCTTTGTGCCTGGCTGGCCCAGGGCTTTAGATGTCGAGCTGGGGTCGGGCTTTAGTTGTTGAGAGCCGATGGTACATTGCTCTGCCAGTGGTACACTGGGCTTTGTGCTTGGCTGGCCCAGGGATTTTGGTGCCGACCAAGGTCGGGCTTTAGTTGTTGAGAGCCGATGGTACATTGCTCTGCCAGTGGTACACTGGGCTTTGTGCTTGGCTGGCCCAGGGATTTTGGTGCCGACCAGGGTCAGGCTTTAGTTGTTGAGAGCCGATGGTACATCGCTCTGCCAGTGGTACACTGGGCTTTGTGCCTGGCTGGCCCAGGGCTTTAGATGTCGAGCTGGGGTCGGGCTTTAGTTGTTGAGAGCCGATGGTACATCGCTCTGCCAATGGTACACTGAGCTTTGTGTCTGGCTGGCCCAGGGCTTTTGGTGCCGATCGGGGTTGGGCTTTAGTTGCTGAGAGTCGATGGTACATCGCTCTGCCAGTGGTACACTGGGCTTTGTGCCTGGCTGGCTCAGGGCTTTTGGTGCCGATCGGGGTGGGCTTTAGTTGTTGAGAGCCGATGGTACATCGCTTGCCAGTGGTACACTGGGCTTTGTGCCTAGCTGGCCCAGGGCTTTAGATGTCGAGCTGGGGTCGGGCTTTAGTTGTTGAGAGCCGATGGTACATCGCTCTGCCAGTGGTACACTGGGCTTT
This sequence comes from Calamus simplicifolius, assembly GCA_900491605.1. NCBI lineage: Eukaryota > Viridiplantae > Streptophyta > Magnoliopsida > Arecales > Arecaceae > Calamus > Calamus simplicifolius. Next base: position 88,506 of record UESW01002771.1, on the reverse strand, counting down.
GTGCCTGGCTGGCCTAGGGCTTTAGATGTCGAGCTGGGTCGGGCTTTAGTTGTTGAGAGCCGATGGTACATCGCTCTGCCAGTGGTACACTGGGCTTTGTGCCTGGCTGGCCCAGGGCTTTAGATGCCGAGCTGGGGTCGGGCTTTAGTTGTTGAGAGCCGATGGTACATCGCTCTGCCAGTGGTACATTGGGCTTTGTGCCTGATTGGCCTAGGGCTTTTGGTGTCGATCGGGGTCAGACTTTAGTTGTTGAGAGTCGATGGTACATCGCTTTGCCAGTGGTACATTGGGCTTTGTGCCTGGCTGGCCTAGGGCTTTTGGTGCCGACTGGGGTCAGACTTTAGTTGCTGAGAGCCGATGGTATATCGCTTTGCCAATGGTACATTGGGCTTTGTGCCTGGCTGGCCCAGGGCTTTTGGTGTCGACCGGGGTCGGGCTTTAGTTGTTGAGAGCCGATGGTACATCGCTCTGCCAGTGGTACACTAGGTTTTGTGCCTGGCTGGCCTAGGGCTTTTGGTACCGATTGGGGTCGAACTTTAGTTGCTGAGAGCCGATGGTACATCGCTCTGCCAGTGGTGCACTGGGCTTTGTGCCTGGCTGGCCCAGGGCTTTTGGTGCCGACCGGGGTCGGGCTTTAGTTATTGAGAGCCGATGGTACATCGCTCTGCCAGTGGTAACTGGGCTTTATGCCTGGCTAGCCCAGGGCTTTAGATGCCGAGCTGGGGTCGGGCTTTAGTTGTTGAGAGCCGATGGTACATCGCTCTGCCAGTGGTACACTGGGCTTTGTGCCTGGCTGGCCCAGGGCTTTTTGTTGAAGAACTGAGATGCTAGAACTCAAGTTTATTAATGTGAAATGAGGGGTGAAAACCCAAAGGAATACAAGCATGGTATTTAATATAAGAAGGAAATGCACTACTGATAGTACCGACGGAGGTTGTCAGCGTTCCACGTCCGGGGGAGCGGCCTCCCATCCAGCTCTTCAATCTTGTATGCTCCGTGACGGAATGCTTCGGTGATCCGGTAGGGCCCCTCCCAATTTGAAGCTAGCTTGCCTCCTTCCGTCGGCTTCAAGACCTCAGCTCGTCGAAGTATTTGGTTTCCCGGCAGAAAAGTCTTGGGGCGCACGCGGGCGTTGTAATATTTGGCAGCTCATTGTCGGTAGACCGCCATCCAGAGCCGCGCTCGGTCTCGCACCTCCTCTACATGTCGAGGTTGGCTCGCAGCTGGTCCGGGTTGTCTTCCTCACTATATGACTCCACCCGAGGGCTCAGGAAGCTTATCTCCACCGGAATGACAGCTTCAAACATGAAGACCAGGTTGTATGGTGTCTCTCCTGTGGGGGCTCGGGGCATTGTGTGGTAGGCCCATAGCACATTATGGAGCTCCTCCACCCACCGCCCCTTCTAAGTCCTTTTTAGAAAAAGGGATTACAGGATCTAACTCCTCCTCCCCCCTCGGCCTCTTGGGCGGGCCACCCGCCCCCTAGGAAATCATCGCCACTGTCTTCTTGGTTGGGGCATTATCGATCATCAGCGGCGGAGGTGCTGACGGACCAGGAGCATCCAGGTTGTTCCTTCGAACGAACTTCCTCAGATGGCCACGTTGGATAAGATCCTCTATCGCCTTATTCAGCTGGCGACAGTCGTCGGTGTCATGGCCATGATCCCGATGGTAGTGGCAATAGAGATTCTTGTTGCGGGGGATTTTTAGGTTAATCGGAGGTGGGCGCTGAAGATAGGACTCACCCTCGATCTCAAGCAAAATGTGCGATATAGGGGCGAGCAGAGGAGTGTAGGGCCCATCTCTCTGTGCAGAAGCTCGTGGACGGTTGTCTGGTCGGTGGGGAGGTTCGGGCTTCCTGGGTCGAACTTCAACAGGCTAGGGCAGGCGGCTTCTTGAGGACACTCCCGCTAGCCTCGCGCTGAGAGGAGTCAACCTCGTCGGCGCGATATACTTCTGGGCCCGGGTCAAAAGTTTGGCGTAAGAACGGGGGCTTCTTGTCAAGGGAGTACGCGAAGCGGGACGGACGGAGCCCTCGCTTCAAGTCCAAAGTGGCCACCGAATCTTCAAGATTGTAGACTTCCAGGGCTGCCTCCTTGAACCGAGCGACGTAATCCCGCAAGGACTCGCCGCTCTTCTGCTTGACAGAGAAGAGGTTGTCACTACCCTTGGAATCTTTTGGCAAGCATCAAAATGGGCTAAAAAGGCTCTCTCCAGCTGACGGAAAGAATCAATACTCCGTGGCGGTAGGCGAGAGTACCAAGCTCAGGCAGCTTTCTTTAGGGTGGCAGGGAAGGCGATGCACATAAGCGAATCGGTTGCCCCCTGGACTTGCATGAGAACCTTGTAGCTTTCTAGGTGGTCCAGGGGATCCGTGGTCTCGTCATACGGATCCAGCTGAGGGAGGCGGAACTGGGTGGAGATGGGCTCTTCCATGATACGACGGGACAGCGGAGGCCGGCTGTCATAGTCCGCTTCTGGCAGGTGGGTGATCCAGTGGCTGAGTTCCTCCAACCATTGGTTGTACTCGTCGAGTCGTCGCTCGCTTGGCAGGCTATCCTGCCATCGAAGGACCCCTCCCCCGAGGATTTGGGATGGGGAAGAGCGACGGCGACGTCGGCGAGGGTGCTCCGCCTCCTTCCCATGTCGCCGCTTGGGAGAAATGCTGGCATGATGGGAAGGCGATCGGGGTCTCTTGGAGGCTCCCCGGTGGTGAGGCTTGGGCGAAACATGGCGGTGGCAAGCATCCGGGACCGGCGATCTCCTCCGGGAGGAATGCTGGCTGGGTTGCGCCACCCCAGAACCGAGGGAATTGGCTCTGGCTGCGAGACCGCCTGCTGGTGCCGCATACCTTGAACCGTTGCCGCCAAGGATTGGACTTGCGTGGCTAGGGCAGCAAACCGGTCTTCCTAAAGCTGCTATGGAGGAGGTGCAGAGACGTCGATCAGGGAGCGGAAGGTCCAGCCACTTGGAGACGCGGCGGTGCAGGGACACCGGCTGGGGGAGCTGAGGGCCAACCGCCAGCGGATCAGCTCCTTGATGCTGCCCCCAGCGCAGCTGGCGGAGACCCCTTTCGCACGGGTCGTCACCATGGCTCAAGAGCTCGGGAGAGAGAGGTTGCAGATTGCTGGTTTGATATCTTTCTTTTCCCTCTTCCTCGCGCGCCAATCTGTTGACGTCGAGTCACTTTCTTCAAACGTCGGGGAAACGGACATCCTCCTCGCCGGACTCCTGCAAGAAAAGTCCTGGAGACCGGATGCTCCGGTGGGGAGCCTCCGACGGTCAACTTAGTCACTCGGGAACATACGAGAACTGACTAGCGGGTGGAAGCTAGAAAGTTAGGGTTTAACTAGTAGGAAGAAGCTAGAAAAATCAGAGTTCTTGGATCCCTACTTACAGTGAGAGCGTGCGCTTTTATACCTGTTCGAAGATACACCTTTTCGTTCCGAAGATTGCTGATTTTAAGGTACCTTATTCAATAACGGACAAAAAGATGAGGCTAACAGTGACAATCGTACTGTCACCATGCATGTCAAAGGTATCCTGTGTCACCTGTCAGTACGGCCTCACAGGTGTTTGGCGTTGTGGTTATACCTGATGCGCGCCATTGCCGAATGTGATCGCGCACAGTTGTAGGCAGGTGGTGGGCCGTACGCTGTAACGGGGTATGGTCATGCACAGTGACAGATGCGATGGACCATACGCCGTTATGAGGTATGGCCACACACTACTACGGGTGTGCGGCGGACCACGTGGGCATGCCAGGTGGCCCGAGGCTATAGGTTGCTGGGCTCAAGGGCCAGACCACGTATCAAGCACTGTTCATGCAGCCCGAGACCGAGGGGGTCTCGGGGTTGAGATACTGTTCATAGGGCCCGGAGCAGTGGCTTGAGGCCGAGGGAACTCGAGGCCAAGCACTGTTCATGCAGCCCGAGATCGAGGGGGTCTCGGGGGTTGAGATACTATTCATAGGGCCCAGAGCAGTGGCTTGAGGTCGAGGCTGGAACTCGAGGCCAAGCACTGTTCATGCAGCCGAGACCGAGGGGGTCTCGGGGGTTGAGATACTGTTCATAGGGCCCGGGAGCAGTGGCTTGAGGCCGTGGCTGGAACTCGAGGCCAAGCATTGTTCATGCAGCCCGAGACCGATGAGGTCTCGGGGCCTCAATGGTCGGAGCTGATCTGATATAAGGTGAAGCTAGAAAGTTGAATGACATTTTGGAGATGCGAAGAGTGAGTCTTCAAGTCTGGTGCCTGACGAATCCGATGTTGACATCTGATGCCGAGGGGGCCGAGGGGGTCTCCGTCAGTCGCCGTTATTGTTTACTTTGACAGCGTTGGATCAGCCATATCAGGTTGGTGTACGGTACATAAAGACTTTTCCTAAACTTTAACGATATCAGACCAAATGCTAAGTTTTGGGCTCCAAGAACGTGTCACCGAGCAATTGGACTTTGGTAACACATTGCGCATCGAAACCAGGTTCTAGCAGTAATTAACAGTGAATGAGCGTGTGATTGTGTATTAATCTGAAGCTAAACTCCCATCCGTTCAGTAAACAATCAGTTGGTTGCCAAAACCATATTTGGTCGGATCGACGTGGGCGGAAGAACCCCACTCCGCTCAAAGAGTGCAGCCTTAGAAACGTAAGGTTTTTATGAGGGAAAAGTCTTTCGGCACCGGACTCTGATGCAGAAAGATTTTTCCTTTTACGAGTGTAAAGAAAACAACCTTGTCGCGGCCTTCACCAGTTGGTTTGCTGGCCATCTCAGGGAAGTTCCTCCTCTGGGCCTCGACCTCGCCGGGAAAATGGTGGGATTCGAATACGTCCGAGAGGAGTGAGTTTATTACTATTTATTTAATCTTAATTAAATAGTATTACTAATTGTTAATTATTAAATATGAATATTTTATGATTAACTAATAATTTAATATTCTTAATATCTATCATTATATTCATTGAATAATAAATAATAAAATTCTTGAGGATAAATAATAAATTATATTACAGTTGTAATTAATTAAATTGTATTAGCATCACTTGTTACATATAATATCAAACTATTATCATTACCCATTATAAATTATAAACAATATGATGCAGGGTAAAATCGATGTATTACATCACTTGTTACATATAATATCAAACTATTATCATTACCCATTATAAATTATAAACAATATGATGCAGGGTAAAATCGTCACCATATCGATTGGCAATATGACAGTCGGCAAAGCTCACTTCTGAGCTTTGATCCGCTAACTGTCAAATTCAGAAAAGGAAAACTGCATCACTTGCAGTCCTCGTGCCTCTACAGAGCCAAGCCTTCTTCGTACCTTGACAGGACTGAGCCATCTTCGAACCTTGGCCGGACCGAACCATCTCCGTACATTGGCCCTGCCGAGCCATCCTCGAACCTTAGCAGGGCCGAGCCTCATTCTCTCAACTTAAGCACTATCGCTGCCTCAAATCATTCCAAAAATCTCGGAGGGTAAACTATCCGATCATAAAGATTTCGAAGTAAGCTTCCCAAAATAGAAATAGGAGCCAAATACAGCATTCCGTCCATATCAACGAGATTTCATATTCTTGATAAGGCTCATTAACCGCCAATCTTAATAATTGTGCCCAAAAAATTAGGTAACTGCTTATCATCTCAGCCACGCCTAAATACTAAGTCCCAGCACCCTTCTCTAGAGCGTCTTTCTGAAACAACCTTCTCTCCTTATCTGCTTGTTTGGGTTTCTATTGACTTGGGCATCGAAGGATCTTTCGTAGGGATAACCCCCACATTTTCTGCGTGAGGACTGTCTTGCAAGTCCATCAGAATAGGAGAGAGCTACTCGGATCCCAACTTACGCCGTTCCCAAGCCGAAGAACCAAAATCCGTAGGAACAGATTGACGCTAGAGGAAGGGCCCCAAGTCCCTAAAAACTTGAAGTCAAGGAGAAAAGGTTCACTCCAGAAGGACATTCCTCAATGGCCAATCGCAAGAGAACCACCACAGATGCTTTGGATCAGGCCGCCTCTCAAAAACCTGATCCTACAAATAATACGACATCTTCACAGCCGCCACAATCCGATGCTCCATCACCACTCATGGCTCCGGTCATTCAGGACCAGTTTGGTGCATTATTCCAGTAGGTCCAAGCCTTGACATAGTTGGTGCAGAGGCTCCATGGAGTCCTTTCCCAAGCTGCGCTCACTCAGTAATTTTTTGATGGAACGGCTGCACCGTTTCCGTCGATAGTTCTTCCACCCAACCCACCTGAGGCAATGAGCATCCCACAACAACCCGTCTGTGAGGAGGAAGTAGAACCAGTTTCAAAGAGGGCTAGAGACAGAAGTTTGCCTCGGTCTCGCCAGGCTCGCTCTCTCTCACTAGTTGCTTCCCACCATGATTCTACACTACGGCCATGATCTCCTCGTCTAGCCTCTCCAACTGTTCGGAATGAGGTGATGGAGTGAAAAATTCAAGAGATACGCCTGTAGTTGGACGCTGTCAAGCACGCATCCCATCCTCAGCCTCGGGTGGAGTAGGGCCCACCCTTTACCTATAGAATCATGAAGGAGATTGTTTTGTCACACATCAAGCTCCTGCCATCGAGTCATGTAATGGGACCGCCGATCTCGATGACCATCTGAGTAGCTTTCTATCCATCACGATATTCCACGGAGCATCAGATATGATATTATGTCAGGCCTTTTCCTCTACTCTCAGGGGGCCGTCAGAATATGGTTTGGCTCCTTGAAACTGAACTCTATCGACTCATTTGACAAACTGGGCTGCTCCTTCACCAGCCAGTTCGTCAGCAGCTGCCGCCATTGATAGAGATCTGACTCTCACTTTGAAGTAAAGCAACAAGAAGGGGAGTTCCTAAGAAGTTTTCTAAACGCAGCCATGCTGGAGATGACCACCTCAATCATGAGGTGGTCATGTCCACCTTAGCAGGCGGAGTATCAAAGAAGGGAGACTTCTACCTTACTATGAAAGTCAACTATCCCAAAAGTCTCTCCAACATTTTGGCCCTGGCGGATAAATATGCCAGGGTCAAAGAATCCAGAAGGTCGGCCTGAGCTAAGCAATCCAAGAAAAATAAGAAGAAAAGCTCAAAAAGATCCGATCGGCTCACCTTACGAGCCCGCCTCATTGCCAAAGTGCTTCACCGCCATGGCAGCACACCAGAAGCCCGACGCAAAGGTTCAACCAATTAACCCACTCACCGCACCACGAGCTCAGATCATGATGGAGATCAAGTGTCAACTCCCTCGGCCAATGCCCCTTCAAGGAAACATGGCTCAGAGGGATATGACAAAGTTCTGTTGGTATCACCGTGACTACGGCCATGATACTGAGGAATGCTGGCAACTCCGATAGGAGATTGAACAGCTCATCCATCAAGGAAGATTGGAGCAATTCAGAGGGGCCCGGAAAGTAGGCAGCTGAGCAGAGCATCCGCCTGAGCTTCGACAACAACCTCCGCCGAACCCGCCAGCCACTGGCAATGTTAAAATGATTGCCATGGTCAGCTCCTCCCAGGGTTAGCCAAATGAGGATGAAAATCCACGCAAGAGGATTCAATCCAAAGGACTGGCATTCTCGGATGAAGACCTCCGAGGGATACAATATCCCCATGATGATGCACTTATTGTATCCCTAAACATGAATAACTATGATGTACATCGGGTTTTAGTTGATAGTGAAAGTTCAATTAATGTTTTGTACTTTGATACCTTTGCGAGAATAAATTTATGAATGAAAGATCTCCGAGCCGTGGACTCCACTTTGATGGGGTTCATTGGCGACACTATCATGCCCGAAGGAGTAATCACTCTAACGGTTTGCGTAGGCACCTGGCCTTACACAACAACGGCCTACATGGACTTCGTGGTGACTAAACTTTAGTCGCCATACAATGCTATTCTCGGCAGGCCCGGGCAGATGTCGCTCGGGCCATAATCTCCATAGCCCACCTTGCCATGAAGTTCCTCATGGAATGGGGAGTGGGGACTGTCCAAGAGAGTCAAACTGTCGCTCGTTATTACTTCATCGCCAATCTTCAGTCCCGAAAGCCCGAGGTTGATGAGCTCGACACTCGGGAGGACTTTGCTGAGCAAAGGGAAGAACCTGTCAAGGAGCTCAAGGAAGTGCCGCTTGACGAGGCCCATAAAGGCTGGATCCCAACTGGAAGGAAAGCCTCGATAGGACTTGATAGACTTCCTTTGAAAGAATGTCAATATATTTGCCTGCCCTGCCTTGGATATAATGGGGATCAATGCAGATGTTCTTATCCATCGTCTCAATGTAGACGAAACATTTCGATCGATCAAGCAGAAGAAGAGGAGCTTCGCTCTCGAGCATTAGAAGGCCATTGAAGAGGAGGTTGACAAACTCATCAAGGCGAATTTCATCTAGAAGGTGAACTACCCTGATTGGCTAGAGAACGTGGTCGTGGTCAAAAAGGCAAATGGCAAGTGAAGAATTTGCATTGACTTTACGGACCTTAATAAGGCTTGTCTAAAAGATAGCTTTCCCTTGCCGAGGATCGATCAGCTGGTGGATATTGCCTTAGGCCATCAAATGCTGACCTTCATGGAAGCCTACTCAGGCCACAATCAAATTTGGATGGCGCCTAAAAATGAAGAAAAGATAGCCTTCATCACTGATAGAGGTGTTTACTGTTATCGGGTCATGCCTTTCGGCTTGAAGAATGCCAGGGCAATCTATCAGAGGCTTGTCAATAAAGTCTTCAAAGATCATATAAGTCGAAACATGGAGGTGTACGTTGATGATATGCTGGTGAAAAGCAAGGAAGCATCCCAGCACATCATCGATCTTACAAAAAGCTTCACCACCCTCAGAAAGTACTAGATGAAGCTCAACCCGACCAAGTGCGCCTTCGGAGTGAACTCTGAGAAGTTTTTGGGCTTTATGGTCTCTTAACAGGGCATCGAGGCGAATCCCTAAAAGATCTAAGCTCTTCAAGAGATGGCGCCCCAAGGTCAGTCAAGGAGGTCAACGCCTCATGGGAAGAATAGCGGCCCTCAACCGTTTCATCGTTCGCTCCATCGAGAAGTGCCTCCCCTTCTTTAAGGCACTTCGCTCGATCAAAAATTTTTAGTGGATGTCGAACTGCCAAAAATTCTTTGAAGATCTCAAAAAGTATCTCGACTAACCGCCACTTTTTAGCAGTCCAAGGCTCAGGGAGCTCCTATACTTGTACTTAGCTATCTCGGAGAATGTTGTTGGCTCCATGCTGGTTCGGGAGTAAAATAAGCTCCAAAAATCGATCTACCATGTAAAAAAGCTACTTCAAGATGCCGAGACTAGGTACACTCGGATCAAAAAATGGTATTGGCGTTGGTGACATCTGTGCAAAAGTTGCGCCCATATTTTCAAACGCACACCATGTCAATCCTGACTAACCAGCGATCAAGACGATCTTTCACCGACCAGAAGTATCATGGAGGATAGCAAAGTGGGCCATAGAGTTGAGCGTACATGATATTCATTACTAGCCTTGCTCTGCCATCAAGGCACAAGTTCTCGCAAACTTTCTCCTTGAGCGTACAATCTTAGAAGATGGGTCGACATTGGAAGTGTTGACCCAATTATTGATTTTGATGATTAATAAAAGAATTGAGTATATTCATTATGTTACTAATAAATTTAATAAGTGTTTCAGGGCTTAAAAATATTTGTTTAATCAAAAGGCATCAAGAAACGTGTTTTGAATCAAGTGCCAATGGTAAGTTTCAAAATTCAGAGCTTGGAGTCGACACCTAGAAAGTCGGGAGCCGACCCCATGGCCAATCAAATGTCTTTCTGATTTTTGATACGGTCCGGAGCCGACACCTAGAGTTTCGGAGCCGACACCCAGAGTTTCGGAGTCGATACTTATAGTGTCTGGAGCCGACTTCAACACGGGGACAGAACGCATGATTTTTGACTACCTTGGAGCCGACACTTACAGTCTTTTGGAGCCGACACCTAAACATGGCGAGCCGACACTTTACTTTTTCGGAGCCGACTCCTCGACGAGCTCAGAACTTTCTATTTTTGGATACACGACTTGGAGCCGACACCTAAAAAGTTGGAGCCGACTCCAACCTATCAGGAACAGATTTTTAAATTGCCAGATCAGCTCAAACGGTAATATTTTCTTTACCTAACCCCTAACGGATATATTTCATATATGGAAAAACTTTCCAGGTACATTCAAATGGCTAGTTTCACACCCAAAAACGGATTAAATGGAATCTATAAAAGGGGGAAGAGCGTTCGTTTGAAAAAAGAAAAAAGAAAAATGGGAAATATAGAGAAATCATATTGAAAAAATCTGAGAAGTCTTGAGCAAGAAAACAAGAGAAAAGAATCCACGTTCAAATTCTTCCACTCCAAAAAGCTCAAAGAGAAATCCAAGGCGTTCAACTTGAAAAATCGGAGGATTTTTCAAAAGAAGAAAAAGCCCTGTTTTTTGATTTCTTAACTTCTCATCTGCAACATCTGTGAAGAATCGGAGCTGAGGCTTGATTCAACATCTCAAAAGAGAAGAAGAAGAAGAAAAAAAGAAAAGCTCAAATCCAATCATCTTCAAATCAGGCTTTTCTAAACTTGTTTATTTACTTTGAATATTTGCTCATTTAAGGAGCTGTGTGTTATTGTAAATATTATTCTTTCTTGTTTTTGCTAGTTCAATCAGGGGGATTGAATTAGTGGAGTAGTATACCTCGGGACAAGCTAGATTAGCTTGTGTTAGGATTTTGTGCTGGTGAGCCCGGAAAACCACTGGGTTCGTTGTGATCCCTAGGAAACAATAAGTTTTGAGTTGTGATCTTGTAAAATAACTCGGTTGTAATCTAGTTGATTATAGTGTGGACCCAAGTGGAACTTGGGAGTGGACGTAGGTGTTGGATACACCGAACCACTATAAAATTCTTGTGTTTGCCGTGCTTTAATTATCTCTCTCTCTATCTCTTCATTTGTGATTGAAATTTATTCTGCACTTAATTATTTCAAAGCCAATAGTTTTAAAAGGTTAAAATTTTTAAGAACCCAATTCACCCCCCCCCCCCTCTTGGGTTGCCATCTGGGCCAACAATTGGTATCAGAGCAAGTGCTCATTTGAATTTGGTCTAACGATCAAGAGCTAAAGATCCAAATGGCGGCTCAAGCTAGTTCATCTTACTTAGAAGGTCAACCACTAATGACCTCCTTTGTTTAATGGAACTAATTATGGTTATTGGAAAGCTAGGATGAAAATTTTTATTCAAGCACTTGACTATGACTTATGGGGTATCATAGTTAATGGTCCACACACACCCATAATTAGAGTAGATAACATGGTGATTCCTAAGCCGGAAACGGAATGGGATGAACATGATAAAAAGTTGGCACAACTTAATGCAAGGCTATGAATGTTTTATATTGTTCACTAGATGCAAATGAATTTAATCGAATTTCTACATGTATTTCCGCGAAAGAAATTTGGGATAGATTAGAGGTTACCCATGAGGGTACAAATCAAGTTAAAGAATCAAAGATTAATATTTTAGTGCATAAATATGAATTGTTTAGCATGGAACAAACTGAAACCATCACATGCATGTACACAAGATTCACTGATATTGTAAATGGTTTGAAAAGTCTAGGTAAGACCTATACTAATTCTGAACTTGTGCGTAAAATTCTTAGGTCACTTCCAAGATCATGGGAAGCGAAGGTGACTGCCATCCAAGAAGCAAAGGACCTAAATGTGTTACCTTTGGAAGAGCTACTTGGATCCTTGATGACTCATGAGCTAACAATGAAACAACATCAAGAGGAGAAGTCAAGAAAAAGAAGACAATCGCTCTCAAAGCTGCAGAAAAGGATATAAGCAGCAGTGATGAAGAAGAGGAAGATGACGAGACAGCTCTCCTTGCAAAAAAATTTAAGAAATTCATGCAAGAAGGAGACCCTTCCACAAGAAGAAATCTGGAATAAAATGGAAGGAGAAAAGGAGAAAGAGAAGGACAAAGAAAAAGAAAAGAGCCCTTAATTTGTTATGAGTAAGAAACCAGGCATTTTAGATATGACTGTCCTCAACTGAAGAAAGCTACAAGAAGAAAAGAAGGCGTATGTTGCAACTTGGAGCAACAGCGATGAATCCTCTTCAGAGGAAGAACAAAAAGAAGTTGCAAACATTTGCTTTATGGCAAACGATGACAACGAGGTAAGTTCTGAAAACCCTTGTGATGATTTCGCATTTGATGAATTGTTTGAAGCTTTTAATGAACTAGTTGATGATTTTAAAGCCTTGAAAAAGAAATACAAAATTTTGAAAAATGATAATTCAATTCTCATTAAAGAAAAAGATAATCTTACTCATAGATTGAGATGCTGAAATCTAAAATGATAATTTGACAAAAGAAAGAGAATCAATCTCCAATGAAAATGATAAATTAAAGAAGAAGTTGATAAATATAAAAATATTGTTGATAAATTCACTATAGTTCTGAAAAACTTAATTTATTATTGAGTAATCAAAGAGCTATATTTGATAAGGCTGGATTAGGATATAGGCCTAACATAAAAAAAAGTTTGTCAAAAACTTTTTCAGAAAAGAACCAAATAAAGATGATGTTACATGTCATTATTGTAACAAGAAAGGCCATAAATCCTATGAATGTAAGGCAAAAATAGTAACAAGAATTTAAGTAGTAAAGGAAAGAAAATATGGGTTCCCAAAGGAACAATCTTTTATGCTACTAACCATGAAGGACCCAAGAAGGCTTGGGTACCTAAATATAAGACTTGATCATTTTTGCAGGAGTGTCTTGCGGCCAAAAGAGCAAAGCAAAGTGGTATCTCGATAGTGGCTGCTCAAGACACATGACGGGTGACAAGGATCAATTCATCACCCTTGAAAGCAAAAGAGAGGAGTTGTTACGTTTGGTGACAATGGCAAAGGCCAAATCATGGGGTTTGGTAAAATTCAAATAACTCCCTCCATATATTGAAAATGTTTTATATGTTCAATGGTTTAAAACATAATCTAATTAGTATTAGTCAATTATGTGATAAAGGTTTTAAAGTATCATTTGAAGCTTCTATCTGCACTGTTTCTAATCCCATTGATAATAGCATTGTTTTTACTAGAAATGGCAATGTATACTTGATTGATTTAGACAATTTGTCTACTAGTAATCATTGCTTAGTTGCTAATAATGCTAATATGAATGAATTGGTTGGTTATGGCATCGTAGATTAGGTCATGCAAGCACACACCTAATTTCAAAATTAATTAGAATGGATTTAGTAAAAGGTCTTCCACAACTAGATTTTGAAAATAACAAAATTTGCGATGCATGTCAATTTGGAAAACAAACTAAAAACTCTTTCAAAACTAAAAATATTGTTTCCACTTCTAGGCCACTTGAACTACTTCACATGGATCTTTTTGGACCTACTAGAACCACTAGTCTAGGAGGAAAGAAATATGGTCTTGTGATTGTAGATGATTATTCTAGATACACTTGGGTATTGTTTTTAGCTCATAAAGATGAGACTTTCCATTATTTTTGAAATTCTTCAAGAAGGTCACAAATGAGAAAAAACACCATAGTGTCTCTTAGAAGTGATCATGGCACTGAATTTGAAAATCATTTATTTGAAAACTTTTGCATTGAAAATGGCATCCATCATAATTTTTCAGCACCTAGAACACCACAACAAAATGGAGTTGTAAAAGAAAAAATAGAACTTTAGAAGACATGGCCCGTACCATGCTATGTGAAAGCAACCTACCAAAATACTTTTGGGCGGAAGCTATAAACACATGCTACATTCTTAATAGAGCTTTAATTAGGCCAATCATTAAGAAAACTCCTTATGAACTATGGAACAATAGAAAACCAAACATAAGTTACTTTTCATGCATTTGGTTGTAAATGTTTCATTCATAATAATGGTAAAGATAATCTAGGAAAATTTGATGCAAAATCTGATGAAGGCATTTTCTTAGGATATTCAACATCTAGTAAAGCCTATAGAGTGTTTAACAAGAGAAACTTAATTGTAGAAGAATCTATTCATGTAATTTTTGATGAATCTTTAGCATCGAGTTCAGGAAAGATTGATGATGAGGAAGATACAAACATATTAGAAAGAGACATTGAAAAATTGAATATAATGTATCTTCAGATCATGAACAAGAAGCTAAAGATGATGATTCTCCTAGTGTTGATGTTGTTGATGCAAATCATAATGATGTAGATCTTCCTAGAGATTGGAGATATGCCTATGGTCATCCAAAAGAATTAATTATAGGTGATCCATCTCAAGGAGTAAGAACTAGATCATCAATGAGAAACATCAATAATCATCTTGCATTTGTATCTCAAATTGAACCTAAAACTATTGAAGAGGCTGAAAAAGATAATAATTGGATGTTAGCTATGCAAGAAGAATTAAATCAATTTACTAGAAATAATGTCTGGACCCTTGTAGATAGACCTAAAGATCATTCAGTTATAGGATCAAAATGGGTATTTAGAAATAAATTAGATGAAAATGGCATAGTAATTAGAAACAAAGCTAGATTAGTCGCAAAAGGATATAATCAAGAAGAAGGAATTGATTTTGATGAAACTTTTGCACCTGTAGCTAGATTAGAAGCAATTAGATTATTACTCGCATTTGCATGTCATATGCATATCAATTTATTTCAAATGGATGTTAAAAGTGCATTTTTAAATGGATTTATAAATGAAGAAGTTTTTGTTGAACAACCACCTGGTTTTGAAGATCATGAATTTCCAAATCATGTTTTTAAATTGCACAAAGCACTATATGGTTTAAAACAAGCACCTAGAGCTTGGTATGAAAGATTAAGTAAATTTCTGATTGAAAATGATTTTACAAGAGGAAATGTTGATAAAACACTATTTTTGAAAAGAAAAGAAAGGATTTATTAGTAGTACAAATATATGTTGATGATATTGTATTCGGTGCTACTAACAATCTTTTGTGTCAAGAATTTGCTAAGTTAATGCAGGGTGAATTCGAAATGAGCATGATGGGAGAACTCAACTTCTTCCTAGGACTTCAAATCAAGCAAAGCAAAGAGGGGATTTTCATCAATCAAAAAATACACAAAAGAACTTCTCAAGAAGTTTGGAATGGAGTCAATCAAACCACTTGGAACACCTATGAGTCCTTCATGCAAATTGGACAAAGATGAAGATGGTAAGAAAGTAGATCAAAAATATTATAGAGGTATGATCGGATCTCTTCTTTACTTAACAGCTAGTAGACCAGATATCATGTTTGCTGTTTGTTTATGTGCTAGATTTCAATCTGAACCTAAAGAATCTCACTTAATTGCTGTAAAAGAATCTTAAGATATTTAAGTGGAACTAAAAATGTAGGTTTATGGTATTCTAGAGACTCAACATTAAACTTGATTGCATATTCTGATTCTGACTATGCTGGATGCAAACTAGATAGAAAAAGCACAAGTGGTGCATGTCAATTTTTAGGAAGTAACTTAATCTCTTGGTTTAGCAAAAAGCAAAATTCGGTTGCATTATCAACTGCTGAAGCAGAATATGTTGCAGCTGGAAGTTGCTGTGCTCAAATCCTTTGGATTAAGAGACAACTTGAAGATTATGGCATAACACTTGATAAAACTCCTATTAGATGTGATAATACAAGTGCAATAAATTTAACTAAAAATCCAATTCAACATTCAAGAACAAAACACATTGAAATTAGATATCACTTTATAAGAGAACATGTAGCTAATAATGAAATTTGTCTTGATTATGTTAATACTGAAGAACAATTAGCTGATATATTTACAAAACCCTTTAAGTGAAGAGAGATTTTGTTATCTTAGAGGTGAATTAGGGATTTGTGACCCTTTGGAATGATTTTGAAACTCTAAGGAATGACTATCTAGATTTCTATTAATTTCTTGATATTCCTTTCATAATTTTAAGGACAAATTATCTAGTCATCTGAGCAATTTGATTCTTCATATTCCAAAGATTTTTTCAAAATTTTATTGAACCTATTTTGACAAGTTTCAGATGTTTGAATCTCAATTTTTTCTCTGAAACTGTCAGTGGAGTCGACACCTCAGTTTGAGGAGTCGACACCTCGTCTGTGTCGCTCTCGGTCCCTGACCTTGGAGCCGACACCCGTATAAGTGGAGCCGACTCCAGTTCGAGCGCTGACTGTGTTAGCGATTTGGAGTCGACACCCGACTTTGCGGGAGTCGACACCTGGGGGTCCCAAATCGACTTTATTAGGGCAGAGTCGACACCTTCGTCATTTCATTCTTTTCAATCCTTAACCAAACTCTTCCCAAACTCTCTCAAAACCTCCCCAACTCAAATTCCACTCTATTCAAACTTTCCTAAGGATCTAAATGGCACCTAAGGAGAGGATCGTACTTGGAGCGCCCGTGACGACTGGGAAGCATTCGGCGAGGCGACCGTCCGCGAGCCATCTCCGAGCGAGGATTCTACAACCCATCGGACAATCCAGGCCCTCTTCTCCTCAGGTAGACACCTTAGCCGGGAGAGTAATTACCATGGGTAGAAAGGTCGATTTTGAATTCTTTGAGTCCGAGGGTTTTTCAATTGGAAATCAACTCAAAGAGCTAGGTTGGGATAAAGTGTGCTCATTAGATGTTCCTACCTATCCGGCCCTAGTCAAGGAGTTCTACTTCAATTTGTCAAGAGGTGATGGTGGGATCGTAAGCTCTGTTAGAGGTAAAAGAGTCCACCTTACTTTTCAGAAATTAGGAAATCTTCTAAGCATTCCTATCACTGGATTAGCAGCAGATATTCACAGTGAGAGGTCAGATGCTCTATCAAGGATGTTAGGGAGAGAGTAACAGAATTTGAAGAGGTTAGGGCTAACCAATTGCCCTTGGAGTTGAGGTTACTTCATAATATTTGCAGCAGAATTTTATTCCCTAAGACCGGACGATTTGAGTATGTCTCGGAGCGAGACATAGTGGTGATGGATAGTGTGTTGACTGGTCAACCCATAAACCTTGCTGCAATGATGATTTTCTATATGGCCGAGGCTGGAGGAAAAAGGAGATCTTCCCTACCCTACGGTATGATTTTGACTATGGTTTTCAGGAGCCAAGGAGTTGTGATTTTGGATAATGAGCCTTCCAAGAACCTTAGGCATACTGACTACTATAGTTTGGCTACAGTTCATCGGATGGGATTTGTAAGGTTAATGGACAATGGGAGAGGAAAGGCAGTTTGGATGAGAGAGCCACTGAAATGAGGTCTTCAGCACCTTTTGAGGCTGGTCCGTCTGTGAGGGTTCCTTCTCCACAGCCTGGCAGTCCTGCTCCTGCTCCTGCTCCAGTTCCGGTACCTCCATCTACTTCATCTGTCGGATTTTCAGACATTCAATTGGAGCAACTTAAAAGTCTACTTGCTGCTCAGAAGGAAGAAATGAAGACTGAGTTTGATAGTCAGTTATGAATTTAAAAGAGACCCTTTACTCTTTGGATGATCGCATTAGTAAATTGAATCCACTCTTGGCTCATCTGCTGAATCCTTAAGAATGATCTAAAGAACATATTTGAAGAACTTAAGGATATTTGTGGAGACTCAGAAACCTACTCCAGATGCAATGCTGAACTTCAAGATAAGATTATGACTGCATGCTCATTTGTTGATAGAAGATTAAAAGAATTTGTAGCAACTCAGAGTGAAGGGATGGGAAAAATTTTAGAACATTTACAAAGGATTATTAGAACTAATCTGTGATTATCATGTAATGAAGTACAGGTTTTTGATTCAATGAAGTGTAAGCTGTTGTTTGATGTTTTATCTTGAAATCTTAATGTAATGTAGTTTGATGTAATGAAGAATAGGTTGATGTTTGACAATGAACAGTTTCACTTTGTAATACCTGACTTTTTGATGTAATGAAATTATCTTTTGATCTATCAATTTTATCATTTTACTCTTCTTAATCTTTTTGTTGATTACAAAAAAGGGGGAGAAAGTTATGTCGTATATGCATTGATTAGTTATGCTTTGATTGGTATTTGATTGGTATTAAATTATTTTGGATATGCATTAATTTAAATAAGCTTAAGTGAAAATTGATATAACTAAATTCTAGGTATCAAACACTAAAATGTAAAGCAAAAGAAGAACAATTGTTAAATTGAACTTCATAGGGGGAGCTACGGGAGCTTACCTGTGAGGATCACATCTTTGAAAATTTTGATTTGAGAATCCTATGCATATACTCAATGTTTTTATAATCATCAAAAAGGGGGAGATTGTTGACCCAATTATTGATTTTGATGATTAATAAAGGAATTGAGTATATTCATTATGTTACTAATAAATTTAACAAGTGTTTCAGGGCTTAAAATATTTGTTTAATCAAAAGGCATCAAGAAACGTGTTTTGAATCAAGTGCCAAAGGTAAGTTTCAAAATTCAGAGCTGGAGTCGACACCTAGAAAGTCTGGAGCCGACCCATGGCCAATCAAATGTCTTTCTGATTTTTGATACGGTCCGGAGCCGACACCCAGAGTTTCGGAGCCGACAGTTTCGGAGTCGACACTTACAGTGTCTGGAGCCGACTCCGACATGGGGACAGAACGCATGATTTTTGACTACCTTGGAGCCGACACTTACAGTCTTTGGAGCCGACACCTGAACATGGCGAGCCGACACTTTACTTTTTCGGAGCCGACTCCTCGACGAGCTCAGAACTTTCTATTTTTGGATACACGACTTGGAGCCGACACCTGAAAAGTTGGAGCCGACTCCAACCTGTCAGGAACGGATTTTTAAATTGCCAGATCAGCTCAAACGGTAATATTTTCTTTACCTAACCCCTAACGGCTATATTTCATATGAAAAACTTTCAGGTACATTCCAACGGCTAGTTTTACACCCAAAAACGGATTAAACGGAATCTATAAAAGGGGGAAGAGCGTTCGTTTGAAAAAAAAAAAAGGGAAATATAGAGAAATCATATTGAAAAAATCCGAGAAGTCTTGAGCAAGAAAACAAGAGAAAAGAATCCACATTCAAATTCTTCCACTCCAAAAAGCTCAAAGAGAAATCCAAGGCGTTCAACTTGAAAAATCGAAGGATTTTCCAAAAGAGAAAAAGTCCTATTTTTGTGATTTCCAACTTCTCATCTGCAACATCTGTGAAGAATCGAAGCTGAGGCTTGATTCGACATCTCAAAAGAGAAGAGGAAAAGAAGAAAAGAAGAAAAGCTCAAATCCAATCATCTTCAAATCAGGCTTTTCTAAACTTGTTTATTTACTTTGAATATTTGCTCATTTAAGGAGCTGTGTGTTATTGTAAACATTATTCTTTCTTATTTTTGCTAGTTCAATCAGGGGGATTAAATTAGTGGAGGTAGTATACCTCGGGACAAGCTAGATTAGCTTGTGTTAGGGTTTTGTGCTGGTGAGCCCGGAAAACCAGCTGGGTTCGTTGTGATCCCTGGGAAACAATAAGTTTTGAGTTGTGATCTTGTAAAACAACTCGGTTGTAATCTAGTTGATTATAGTGTGGACCCAAGTGGAACTTGGGAGTGGACGTAGGTGTTGGATACACCGAACCACTATAAAATTCTTGTGTTTGTTGTGCTTTAATTGTCTCTCTCTATCTCTTCATTTGTGATTGAAATTTATTCTGCACTTAATTATTTCAAAGCCAATAGTTTTAAAAGGTTAAAATTTTTAAGAACCCAATTCACCCCCCCCCCCCCCCCCCCTCTTGGGTTGCCATCTAGGCCAACATGAAGTTTTCAAGCAATGGAAGATCGAGGTTCAATGGCTGCTCCATGTGGTTCGTCCAGTACAAATAGTTCTGGTGCGGGTCTGGTTCTCACTAGCCCAAAAGGAGTCATATTCGAGTATGGCATCTGCTTCTCCTTTCCAGTCTCCAACAATGAGACCAAATATGAAGCTTTACTTGCTGGACTCAGAATTGCTTGCGACCTGAAAGTCAAAAAGTTGAACGTCTACACCAACTCCCAACTGGTTGTCAGCCATGTGCAAGAGGAATTTGAGGCTCGGGAGCCAAACATGATTCGATATCTCTAGAAGGTACATGATTTATTATCTAATTTCATCGAACTTGAAGTTATTCAGGTTCCGAGGACTGAGAATGCTTGCGTCGACCTTCTTTTCTGACTGGCCACCACCGACTCTGTGGACCTAGAGCGAAAGTTCCATTCGAAGGTCCTTGAGAAGTCCAGTATAGCATATGCTGACCAAGTGATGCAAGTCAAGGACGAACCATCTTGGATCGACCCAATACTTATCTACCTCAGAGATGGACCTCTCTCGACTGACAGAAAGGAGGAAAGAAAGCTAAAGATACAAGCATCCCACTATGTCTTGCACGATGGTCAACTATACAAGCACTCCTCCATGCCACTGCTCAAGTGTCTTCGACCATTGGAGGCCGATTATGCTCTGTGGTAGGTTCATGAAGGCATCTATGGTAATCATTTGGATGGCTGAGCCTTATGCTACAAGATACTACGTCAAGAGTACTACTGGCCAACTATGCAGAAAGACTCGAATGACCTTATCCAAGCCTATGACTAGTGCCAGCGTCACTCCAACATCTAGAGGCTCCCATCTGTGCACCTGACGCCCATCGCCTCAGCCTGGCCCTTCACCAAATGGGGCATGAACATCCTCGGCCCATTTCCCCTACTACCAAGCAGAGGAAGTTCTTGTTCGTAGCCATAGACTACTTCACAAAGTGGGTTAAAGTTAAGGCAGTTGTCCAAATAACCGAGGCCCAAGCCAAAGACTTCGTATGGAGGTTGATCATCTACCGATTTGGTCTTCCACATACTATCATAACGGATAACGGCCGACAGTTCGACAACCCGAGGTTTCAAAAATTCTGCAAGGACCATGACATCAGCCATCGACTCACCTTAGTCAGCCATCCACAAACTAATGGCAAAGCAAAGGTAACAAATAGAACTCTGCTATAGAAAATAAAAGCTTGGCTCAACAGAGCGCGAGGCAGATGGGTGAACGAGCTCCACTATGTCCTTTGGGCCTACCAGATGATGCAAAGGATCCTCACTGGTGAGACCCTATTCAGGATGGCCTTCGACACCGAAGCTGTCATCCCGGTGAAAATAGGTGTGCCTTCGCCTAGAGTTGAAAGTTACTAAGAGGAATTAAATGACGAGCAACTTTGAGCTAACCTCGACTTGATCAAAGAAGTCAGAGAAAAGACCTGAGTCAGAATGGCAGCGTAATAACAACGCGTGGCCCGTTATCATTCCTCCTAAGTGAAAAGGAAGCTATTCCTTTCTGGCAACCTGGTACTTCGCAAAGCATGCATCTCCAAGCCAACGGAGCATGGGAAGCTGACCTCAAACTATGAGGTCCCTTATCAAATTATAGAGGTTATTAGGCCCGGCACATACAAACTCCAAGACCTCGACGAAAGGGCTATCCCTTGGACATGGAACTCGAACAATCTCCGAGTATATTATCAGTGAAGTATATCTAAATTGAGCCACTTTGCTTGCTGTAATTAGCTTCACCATCAATTGAAATATTTGTTTTTTGAATGACCATATTCTTTAAGATATTGAAAAGCATGTCTTGCTCAATTATTGTCCCTCTGGGTCCCTCCTCCAAACCTTGGCCACGCCAAGTAAAACATAAACATTTCTTCGTACATTGGCAAGGCCGGTCAGAGTGCCTTGGAAGGACCAAGAAAAATTTTTTCTATACTTCGGCATGGCCGAGCATCCTCGGAACATCAGCAAGGCCGATCGAAGTGCCTTGGTAGGACCAAAAAAAATTTCTTCGTACCTCAGCACGATCGAGCATCCTTCGAACATCGGCAAGACCGATCGGAGTGCCTTGGTAGGATGAAGGAAAATTTTTTTTGTACCTCAGCATAGCTGAGCATCCTTCAAACATCGGCAAGACCGGTCAGAGTGCCTTGGCAGGACCAAGAAAAAATTTCTCTATACCTCAGCATGGCCGAGCATCCTTCGAACATCGGCAAGGCCGATCGGGTGCTTTGATAGGATCAAGGAAAAAAATTTTGTATCTCGGCACGGCTGAGCATCCTCCGAACATCGGCAAGGCCGGTCGGAGTGCCTTAGTAGGACCAAAGAAAGATTTCTCTGTACCTCGATACGATCGAGCATCCTTCAAACATCGGTAAGGCAGGTAGGAGTACCTTGGCAGGACCAAGAAATTTTTTTTTGTATCTCAGCATGGCCGAGCATCCTCCGAACATCTTCAAGGCCGGTCAGAGTGCCTTGGCAGGACTAAGAAAAAATTTCTTCATACCTCGGCACGGTTGAGCATCCTCCGAACATTGGTAAGGTTTGTCAGAGTGCCTTGGCAGGACCAAGAAAAAAATTCTTCATACCTTGGCATGGCTGAGCATCCTCTAAACATCGGCAAGGCCGGTCGAAGTGCTTTGGCAGGACCAAGGAAAGATTTCTCTGTACCTCATCATGGTCAAGCATCCTCCGAACATCGATAGGGCCGATCGGAGTGCCTTGGCAGAACCAAGGAAAGATTTCTTCGTACCTCAGCATAGCCGAGCATCCTTTGAACATCAGCAAGGCCGGTCGAAGTGCCTTGGCAGGACCAAGGAAAGATTTCTCTGTACCTTGGTATGGTCGAACATTCTTCGAACCTTGGCATGGCCAAGCTTTCTCTGTACCTTGGCTTGGCCAAGTAAAAAACTTTCTTTGAGCATCATTAGGGCTGGTCAAAGTGCCTTGGTATGACCAAGGAAGAATTTTCTACATACCTCGGCAAGGCCGAGTCATTTATAAATCTCAGCAGGGCCAAGCCATCTCTAAACCTCGACAGGGCTGAGTCAGCTTCGTAACTTGGCAAGGCCAAGTAAAATCCCATCTTCGAGCCTCGATAAGGCCAATCGGAGTTTTCTGTACCTTGGTCGCACCATGCGAGAAGTAGTCTTTCCTATATGCCTCGACAAGACCGATTTGTCTCCTAATCTCGGCGAGACCAAGAGAGCTAAGGATTCTACCTATGAAGCTTAACTAGCTCGTGTGCTCCAAGGAGATAATGAAATGAAAGACATTCATCCTAAGGCATGGATGATTAGAAGAAAGAAGAAAACTTCTTCATTTATTGAAAAGTTTTATTACAAATGAGTACGAGTGCGCTATGGCACAAGAAATATAAGAAAATTTTCTACATGCGAAAAGCTCAGCTACAGTTTCTGCAACCTCCTCCTCCTCTGTGGGATGGCAATGCTTCGGCTCTAGAGGATCACCCTCAAACTCTGTTGGATGGAAAGTTACCAGAGAGATGTCTGAAGCTTCGTCAAGCATCTCCTCTGGTGGAAGAGCACGATAGCCATTTCTGTATAGTTCTATTTACAGCTTGGGGCAACCACACAGAAATGCTCTCTAGCGTTTTCAGTATGATCTCTTTGGTTTCCTCTCTTCCGCTTTTTGGAATATGTGTGTTGATGAAGGAATTCCAGAGTTGCCTCTGATGTCATCTTGCTCGTAGCTTGGTGAGATCCAGCAGAATCACTCTTCAATGCTTCCTGCACGGTTTGCTTTTTAGCAGCCTCCTTATTTGAACTCCCGAATCCAATTTGGACGCTGAAGAGAAGTGCAAGCTCTTTTGCCTCTGACGTCGACATGAATGTGTCAGGCTCTCCCTCAGCCAAAGGTTTTCCTTTGAGCAAGGAAGCGGAACACCTCAAACTCGCCTCACTAATATGAGATAAAGAGAAGGTCGAGAGGGTTCTTTTTGCAGCTACAGACAGTGCTCATCCTTGCCTTTTTATAGCCATCAAGTGGGAGGACAAAATGCGTTAAATAGAAGAACTCTTCAGAATTGAGGCTCATCGGTCATAAGGCCCAGGCTTTTAATTTGGCCATGCATCGCCCAGTTAGGTGCCCTCGGACGGAATACAAAGAGGCTCTTTCCATATGACGAAATGGAGTAATGGCACGCCGTGTGGGAAATAAAGCTTCCCCCCCATCTCAGCCTTCATGGGAACCAAACGCTTGGGCCCAATTTCCCAAAGGTGAATAAAATTAGTATACTAAGGAGTAGGGGCCACGTGATGCTGAAGGAGAAAATCTCGCGCGAAGATCAATCAGAAGCACAATTCCCCACATGCTAAGTCATGCCTCAGCAGAGTCGAATCATCTTTATGCCTCAGTAGGGCTGAGCCATCCATGCCTCGGCAGGGCCTAGCCATCCATGCCTCGACGTAGCCAAGCCATCCATGCCTCGGCAAAGCTGAGCCATCTCTATATCTCAGCAAGGTCGAGCCATCCATGCCTCGACATAGTCGAGCCATCCATGCCTCGGCATAGCTGAGCAATCCATGCCTCGACTGGGCTGAGCCATCCACTTTGCAAAGTGGAGTGGAGTTCTTTAAACTTTAGCAAGGCTGAGCCATCTCTATGTTTCGACAGACCGAACTATCTTTGAGCTTCGTTTTCTTAGACTTCCCAGAGGAACTTAAGCAACTATGATCATCAATTGTGAAATATACCAAGACAGTCGCCAGATTCATATTATTTAAAAGACACAAAGCAATTGGAAGGAGGCAAAATTTTAGTCTTGAAAATCCATGTTACAAAGAGGCTACAAATGCTCAAGGCATGAAAGATTTTTTCTATTACAAAAAAGAAAAGAAATAAAGAATGGCCCAACTTCATCTTCTTCGAAGGCAGCTGCTGAATGATGGGTAGCCGAAATAGGCTGGCTTGGATGACCCACTTCTTTGGTAGCTGGTAAAGCCTTGGTCTCGTCAATAGCCGATTGTAGAGCTTCAGTCTCCTTGACGGCAGGCCGGGGAACCTCAACCTCTTGAACCACCGCCGATGGAACTTCGACTGGATCTACGTCCGGAGCCACCTCGAAGTCAATATCTAAGGCGCCTTCATTTTCAAACTCTTCTTCGGCAGACGAATGAGCTACGGCTGAAGATTCAGCCGCCGGCAAAGGACCATAATCCTCATCCTCTAAGAATGAGAAGTTAAGGTCCGGATACTCCTGGGTTATCCTTAGTCGTGCCTTGTTTGCCCCAAGCATGTATGCCTTTTTGGAAAATGAAAGTTGCTCCTCAGTGAATTGGGCCAAGCTCTTCTATTTTTCAATTGCTAAAGCAGCTCAATTGTCAGCTTCAATCACCGGCTCCGAAGCTCAGAGTATTTCTGCTGACTTGAGGCTAGCTCCTCAGTCAAAGCTTTGATTTTCTCCACCGAGTTGATCTCAATCTTTTTTAACTGAAAAACAAAGCCAGCCGAACTAACTGCTTTAAAAGGAAGACAAAAAATAATCAACAGAAAGAAATTCACAAAGCTTTCACCTCTCCAATGCGCCGAGCAATTTCTGTTTTCACTTTCTTGGCCCATTCTTGAGCTTTCCTCCTCTCTTTTCTATGCTGATTTATTTTTCCCCGAGCATATTCAAGCTTTGCATGGTCTTCTTCGGCAATATGTCAAGTTTGAGCAAGATCAGCTATGAGATGGGCAATTTGCTCCTGGCAATATATAAACTTGCTGCTTTCTTCGGCAAGCTGCTTATTCAAAGCATTTCTTTCTTCTCTAGCTTTAGCTCGGAGCTTCGACAACTCTGACTGAGCCTTATTAGCCAACTCTCGAGCCCCTTCAAGCTCGGCAACTTCAGCCCGAAGTCTTGATACTTCTGACCTGTTGACCCAATTATTGATTTTGATGAATAATAAAAGTATATGAGTATATTCCTTATGTTACTAATGATTTTGATTAAGTGTTTCAGGTATTCAAATGTTTAAATAATCAAAATTAAAAGAAAATTTGAGTTTAATCGGATTCTAATGTCGTGTGTCAAAAGTTCAGACATTAGAGCCGACTCTAGAAGGTTTAGAGCTGACTCCGGAGTGTATCAAAATCCTTTGGCACTTTCGGTGCGCATTAAAGCCGACTCTACAGTTATTAGAGCCAACCCTAATCAGAAGATAGTAAGTCCCTATTTTTGCATCAAATTAGAGCCGACTCTAATGGCAAAACAGAGACTGATTTTTGGAGCTCAAATTAGAGCCGGCTCCCTTATTTGCTAGAGCCGACTCCAGCAAGAAAGGTGTTGACCCCACAGAAAGCTAGAGTCGACCCAAGATAAGAAAAAGTTACCATTTTGAGCATCACGACTTAGAGCCGACACCTGAAAGATTAGAACCGACTCTAATCTGTCTAGCATGAATTTCAGATATGTCAGAACGACTTCAAAAAACTATCTTTTTTTAAATAATCTTTAATGGCTCTTTCCTCTTTTATGTCTAACACATCCACAAGTACTTTCAACAAATAGTTTTGCATCTAAATGGATTAAGAGGAG
Source organism: Calamus simplicifolius (assembly GCA_900491605.1). Classification (NCBI taxonomy): domain Eukaryota; kingdom Viridiplantae; phylum Streptophyta; class Magnoliopsida; order Arecales; family Arecaceae; genus Calamus; species Calamus simplicifolius. The sequence continues at coordinate 62,134 of UESW01002771.1, read as the reverse complement.
ATTATAAAAGGGTGCTTCTGACCGTTTGAAAAGAGAGAGGAAAAATATAGAGAAAGAATTAAAAATCAAAGAGATGGAGTTCAGATTTGAAATCCCAAGTGTTCAAAAAAGAGTTTAGAGAAATCAAAAGCATTCAAAAGTCAACTTTAAAGGATTTTCACCATATCAAAAAGAGATAAAAAGAGCCCTAGTTCTACATCAATGAATCTTTCATAGCTTCAATTATATCTTGAGGAAGATCATTCCTAAGAAAAAGAAGGAAAGAAGAAAAGCCCAGAAATCTTCTAAATCAAGCTCTTCTATTCCTATCTTATTTATATTATTTTATTTGCTCATTTGAGGAGCTGAATATCTATGTAACTTTTACTCTAATTACTTTTATTGATTGATTCAATTGGGTGATTGAATCAGGGGAGGCAGTTAGCCTCGTGCAAGCTTAGTTAGCTTGTGATAGGTTTTGTGCTGATGAACTTGTAAAAATTAGCTGGATTCGTTGTGATCCCATTGTAAAATAAGTTTGAGTTGTGAGCTTGTAAAACAACTCGGCTATAATCTGGATGATTATAGTGTAGCCCCAAGAGTTGTTTGGGAGTGGATGCAGGTGTAGCTAACATCGAACCACTATAAATCCTTGTGTTTATCGTACTTATTTCTCTTTCTCTCTACTCTATCTTGTTTACTCTGTTTTGCATTCATAAGCATCACACTCTCTACATATCTTAGTGCACTTTAAATTTGAGAAACTATTTTAAAGCGTTAAATTTTTGAGAACCTAATTCACCTCCCTCTTGGGTTGCCATCTGGGCTAACAATTGATATCAGAGCTTGTGCTTATTCTTCTTTGATCCAACAATCAAGAGTTAAAGATCCAATTGGCAGCTCAAGCTGGTTCTTCTTTTTCTGAGGGACAATCCATAAATCATCCATCTTTGTTTAATGGTACCAACTATTTATATTGGAAAGCAAGAATGAGGGTATTCATTCAAGCTTTAGACTATGATTTATGGAGTATCATCATCAATGGTCCTAGCACTCCCACACACTTAGTTGATGGATCCATTATTCCTAAGCCCGAAAGGGATTGGAATGAAAATGATCGAAAAATGGCCCAACTCAATGCCAAGGCCATAAATATCCTATACTGCTCCTTGGATGCAAATGAGTTCAATAGAATATCTACTTGCATCTCAGCCAAGGATATATGAGATCGGTTGAAAGTTACCCATGAGGATACCAACCAAGTTAAAGAGTTCAAGATTAATATTCGTATGCATAAGTATGAACTCTTTAACATGGATCAAAATGAGTCCATCACTTGCATGTATACTAGATTTACTGATATAGTGAATGGATTGAAAAGTCTTGGTAAGACCTATACTAACTCTGAATTAGTTCGAAAAATTCTTAAGTCCCTTCCAAGAGCATGAGAAGCTAAAGTAACAGCAATCCAAGAAGCCAAAGATCTCAATACCTTACCATTGGAGGAGCTTCTTAGATCACTTATGATCCATGAATTAACAATGAAGCAACATCATGAAGAAGATGTGAAGAAGAAGCAAACTATCACACTAAAGGCTATAGAAAATGAAAAAGCAGCAGTGAGGGAGATGAAGACAATGATGAAACCGCTCTCCTTGCAAGAAAGTTCAAGAAGTTCATGCAAAGAAGGAGACCCTTTCATAAAAAAAATTGGTATTAAGATGGAAGGAGAAAAAGAAAAAGATAAGAAAAAGTAAAAGATCCCTTAATTTATTATGAATACAAAAAGCCTGGACATTTCATATCCGAATGTCCTCAACTCAAGAAGGGATTCAAGAAGAAAAAGAAAGTGTATATTGCAACATGGAGTGAAAGTGAGGAATCTTCATCCAAAGATGATCAACAAGAAGTTGCCAACATATGTCTTATGGCAAACAATGAAGATGAGGTAAATTCTAAAACCCCCATATGATTTTATATTTAATAAACTTTATGATGCTTTTAATAAATTGCTTAGTAATTTTAAAGGATTAAGAACAAAAAATAAATTTTGAAAATTAAAAATCTAAATCTTCTAAAATAAAAATGAACTTGTTTTTAAATCTGAAAAGATAAATTCTGAAAAGCAAGATATGCTAAAGAAAAAGAATTAATTTCTGCTAAAAATCTTAACTTAAAGAAGAAGCTGAAAAATATAAAAATATCATTGATAAGTTTACATATAGCTCGAAAAGACTGGATTTACTTCTAAACAATCAAAGAGCTATTTTTGATAAAGCTGGTTTGGATTACAAACCACACAAGAAATAAAAACTTGTTAATAATTTCTTTATAAAGAAATCAATAGAAAAGGATATTTTCTATTTTTGATGTGGTAAGAAAGGTCATAAATCTTATGCTTGTAATAACAAGATTTCATATATAAATGTTGGTTTTAAAGAAAAGATGATTTGGGTTCCAAAAGGAATAATATTTTCTGCTACTAACTACGAAGGACTCAAAAAAGCTTGAGTACCTAAAACTTAAGATATGATTATCTTGCAGGTATGTCTTGCAGCCAAATTTTTTTTAAAAAAATGATATCTTGATAGCGGCTACTCAAGACACATGATGGGTGACAAAGATCAATTCATCATCCTTGATGCTAAAAAAGACAGAGTGGTGACCTTTGGAGATAATGGTCAAGGTTACATCATGGGCATTGATAAAATTCAGATCACTTTATATACTGTTATTAAAAATATTTTATATGTTGATGGATTAAAATATAATTTGATTAGCATTAACCAACTATGTGATAAAGGTTTCAAAGTTTCTTTTGTAGCATCTATCTGCACAGTATCAAATCCCATTGACAATAGCATTATATTTATTGGAAATAGAAATGGTAATGTATACTTAATTGACTTGGATAATTTATCTACAAGTAACCATTGCCTAATTGCCGATAATGTTAAGATAAATGAGATTGGATGGCAATGGTATCGTAGATTGGGACACGCAAGCACACATTTGATTTCAAAATTATTTAGAATAGAATTGGTTAAAGGTCTTCCAAAATTAGATTTTGAAACCAATAGAGTTTATGATGCATGTCAATTTAAAAAATAAACTAGGAATTCTTTCAAATCCAAAAATATTGTTTCAACTACTAGGCCACTCGAGCTACTACACATGGACCTTTTTGGACCTACTAGAACTACTAGTCTAGAAGGTAAGAAATATGGTCTTGTGATAGTAGATTACTCTAGATTCACTTGGGTATTATTTTTAGCTCACAAAGATGAGATTTTCTTGATATTTCTGAAATTCTTCAAGAAAGTCACAAATGAGAAAAACACTATCATAGTGTCTCTTAGAAGTGATCATGGAACTGAATTTGAAAATCATTTGTTTGAAGATTTCTGTATTAAAATGACATCCATCATAATTTTTTAGCACCTAGGACACCTCAATAAAATGGGATGATAGAAAGAAAGAATAGAACTCTAAAAGATATGGCTCATACCATGCTATATGAAAGCCAACTCCCAAAATATTTTTGGACGAAAGCTATAAACATAGCATGTTACATCCTAAATAGAGCTTTGATTAGACCAATCCTTAAGAAAACTTTCTATGAACTATGGCATGATAGGAAACCCAAAATTAGCTACTTTCATGTATTTGGATGTAGATGTTTCATTCATAATAATGGAAAGAACAATCTAGGAAAGTTTGATGCTAAGTTAGATGAATGTATATTCTTAGCTTATTCCATATGTATCAAGGCATATAGAGTATTCAATAAGAAGTATTTGATTGTAGAAGAGTCAATTCATGTAGTATTTGATGAGTCTTTAGTATCAAGTTCGGAAAACAAAGATAATGAGGAAGATACTAATATACTTGAAAGAGATTTTGAAAATATGAATGTTGATGTATCTTCATATCATGAATCTGAAGTTAAGGATAATGATTCACCTAAGAATGATGATATCGATAATACTCATAATGATACAGATCTACCTAGAGATTGAAGATATACTTATGATCATCCAAAGGACCTAATCATAGGTGATACATCTCAAAGTGTAAGAACTAGATCATCCATGAGAAATATCAATAATTATTTTGCATTTGTGTCTCATATAGAATCCAAAACAATTGAGGAAGCATAAAAGGATAGTTATTGGATGTTATCTATGCAAAAAGAACTGAATCAATTCACTAGGAATAAGGTATGGACCCTAGTTGATAGACCTAAAGATTATCCAGTTATAGGATCCAAATGGATGTTTAGAAATAAGTTAGATGAAGATAGCATTATTATTAGAAATAAGGCTAGATTAGTTGCAAAGGAATATAATCAGGAAGAAGATATTGATTTTGATGAAACCTTTGCATCGGTTGCTAGATTAGAAGCCATTAGATTGCTACTTGTATTTGCTTGTGCATGAATATCAATTTATTTCAAATGGATGTTAAAAGTATATTTTAAAATTATTTTATAAATAAGAAAGTTTATGTTGAACAACCATCTGGTTTTGAAGATCATTAATTTTTAAATTATATTTTTAAACTACACAAAGCACTTTACGGCTTAAAACGGGCACCTAGAGCTTGGTATGATAGACATAGTAAATTTTTAATTAAAAATAAATTTTCTAAAGGTAATGTTGATAAAGCCCTATTTTTGAAAAGAAAAGAAAAAGATTTATTAGTAGTTCAAATTTATGTTTATGATATAGTGTTTGGTGCTACTAACAATCTTCTTTGTCAAGATTTTGCAAAGTTAATGCAGGGAGAATTCGAAATGAGTATGATGGAAGAATTGAATTTCTTCCTTGGACTTCAAATCAAACAAGAAAGAGAGAAAATTTTTATTAACCAAATAAAGTATACAAAGAAAATTCTTAAGAAGTTTGGTATGGAAGTTATCAAACCTCTTGGCACACCAACTAGCCCTTCATATAAACTCGATAAAGATGAAGATGGCAAGAAAGTAGATCAAAAGTATTATAGAGGTATGATTGGTTTTCTACTTTATTTAACAGCAAGTAGACCTAATATTATGTTTGTTGTATGCTTATGTGCTAGATATCAATCTGATCCTAGAGAATCTCACTTAATTGCAGTAAAAAGAATTTTCAGATACTTAAGTGGTATAAAAAATATGGGATTATGGTATTCTAGAGGCTCACAATTTAAGCTGATTGCATATTCTGATTCTAATTTTGCTGGTTATAAATTAGATAGAAAAAGTATAAGTGGTGCATGCTAATTCTTAGGCAATAACTTAATTTTTTGGTTTAGCAAAAAGCAAAATTTGGTTGTACTATCAACTGCTGAAGCTGAATATGTGGCAGCTGAAGTTGCTATGCTCAAATCCTTTGGATTAAGCGACAACTTGAAGATTATGGTATCGCACTTGATAAAATTTCAATTAGATATGATAATACTAGTGCAATAAACTTGACTAAAAACCCTATTCAACACTCAAGAACTAAACACATAGAAATTAGACATCATTTCATTAGAGAACATATTGCTAATAATAATGTTTATCTTGATTATGTATGTACTGATGAATAATTAGCTGATATAATTACAAAACCCTTAAGTGAAGAGAGATTTTGTTATCTTAGTGGAGAATTAGGAGTTGTGACCCATTGGATTGATTTTGAAACCCCTAAGAATGATTATCTAGGTTTCAATTATTTTCTTAAATATCTCTTAAAGTTTTAAGAAAAATCATCTAGATGTTTGATTCTTTAATTCCCCAAGTTTTAAGGAAAATTTATTTAGAGTTTGATACTTAATTTGATAAGTTTCAGATTTGTTGAAACTCTCTTTTTCCACTGAAACTATTGTAGAGCTGACTCTATCAGTGTTGAAGTCGACTCTAATTACTTGGTGTCTCTGTCTACTCATTAGAGCTAACTCTAACTACTGTCGAAGCCGACTCTATTTCGAGCGCTGACTGTGTTAGCGATTTAGAGCCGACACCTCGCTTTGTGGGAGCCGACTCTAAGTGGTCCCCATTCGATATATCTAGGGCAGAGCCGACACTTTTCCAAACCTAATCAACTCCAAATCGTTCCTGATTTCTCTCCATTTCTCTCAAACTTCCAAACACCTTTGATTCTCTTTTCCCTCGACCTCAATGGCCCCAAACGTCGTACATCTGCCATTGGTGTCTTCGTCACCACCAGGAGATGCTTTGTGCGATGATCAACGAGACTGCCTTCTCCAAGCTCTCTGACAACCTCTTCCTCATCAACTCCAAGTGCAATCCCCACTCCTCCTTCAACCCAAGTTGATCTTTTGGCTAAAAAAGTGATAACCATGGGAAGAAAGGTAGACTTTCACTTCTTTGATTCAAAAGGTTTTTCTATTGGTAGACAGTTATGAGAAATGGGCTGGGAGAAAGTGTTCTCTTGATATCCCTACTTATACTGCTCTAGTAAGAGAGTTCTATAATGATTTAAGTAGAAGAGATGGAGGACTTGTTAGTTATGTTAGAGGTACTCGTGTTCATATCACTTCTGAGATTTTGGGAAACATTTTGGAAGTTTCCATGATTGGAATGATATCTAATTAGCATAGTAATAGAAGTGAAGCTTTGACAAGGATGTTAGGAAGGGATGTTTCTGATTTTAAAGAAATAATGGCAAATCAGTTGAGTTTAGAATTAAGACTCTTGCACAACATTTGTAATAGGATTTTATTTTCTAAGACTAGTCGTTTTGAGTATGTGTCTGAAAGGGATGTTGTGGTTATGGACTGTGTCATTACTAGATAGCATATAAATCTTGCTGGCATGATGATAGGATATATGGCTGAGGCCGCAACAAATAAGTGGTCCACTCTTCCATATGGAATGGTTCTTACTTTGGTTTTCTGAAGCCAAGGTGTGAATATTCTTGAAAATGAGCTGCAGAAGAAGCTGAGACATACGGACTATTACAGTGTGTCCACTCTCCACCGAATGGGATTTAGGAAATTGAATGGTCAGTGGCAGAGAAGAGGACAATCCAATGTATCAAAAAGAGGAGCTAGTGCAGTAGAGGTTGATATTGACCTTGTTGAGGAGGTCCCCGGGCCTTCAGCAGCTGAACCATTCGCTCCCAGTCCTTCTTTTGATCCTTCTGGACCAAGCTATTCAGTAGCTTCTCCACCACCACAGATAGCATTTTCTGTTTCAACCCCTGGTTCTTCTGGTTTTTCTGATAGACATATTGAGTAGCTCAAAGCTTTGTTGGCTGAGCATGAAGCAAAAATTAAAGATGATGTTAGAAATCAATTATTGAGAATTAGGTAGCTTGTATACATCTTAGAAGAAAAGGTTGACAAGATTGAGTCATCATTTAGTACTTCTTCTGATGCTTTGAAGATTGAGTTGCGATCTATTTTTGACAAGATCAAAGATATTGGAGGTGACTCAGACACGTATTCCAAATGTAATATAGAGCTTCAAGGAAAAATTGTTTCAGCTGCTTCTACTGTTGAGAAACTATTGACTGAATTCATGACAGCTCAAAAGGATGGAATGGGAAAGATTTTAGAAGAATTGAAGAGGCTTCTCAAATTTGATCTATAGTGAAATTCCCTTCCTACTTCTCCAGCTGATCCAAACCAAGCCAAGCCAAGCCAATTCATCCAACTCCAACCAAATCAACCAGTCAATCATTTGTCTTAGTTTACGTCTAGGTTTCTATAGTTAGAATCATATAGTAATTCTAGCTTGTACTTAGGAGTTTTGGTTATGATATGATGTTGTTTGCATTTGCTTTATACTAAGTTTGTATTTCACTTGGTTTTAAGTATTCAATGAAAATTATATGAAATGCTCTGTTTTGATCTTGGTAAAATGAGTGAATTTTGTGATGTTTAATTCTTAATTTGATTGATCCCAATCTAAGCAAGGACTATCCTATGCTTTCCTACCTTTTTCTTGATAACAAATAAGGGGAAGGGATAAGTGTATATGCATATGAACTTTTGTTATTACTTTTGGTATCAATAAAGCTAAAAGAGAGAGATGTATATGCACATATATTAAGGGGGAGTTATATTACTCAAGGGGAGCTTATTTAAATTTGAATTGATAAGAACTATGTTGAATTGTTAATTGGAATTGCATTTTGAAACTTAAAAGCTATGAAACATGGAATGCAATTTTTTTTAAATGAAACGAAGTATGTGTGTGAAATAATTATGTTTAAAGTTTTTAAAATATTACTTTACTTATTTAAGTTGAAATGCATACACTTAATATTTTTGTCATCATCAAAAATGGGGAGATTGTTGACCCAATTATTAATTTCGATGAATAATAAAAGCCATATGAGTATATTCCTTATGTTACTAATGATTTTGATTAAGTGTTTTAGGTATTCAAATGTTTAAATAATCAAAATCTAAAGAAAAATGGAGTTTGATCTGATTCTAATATCGTGTGTCAAAAGTTCAGACATTAGAGCCAACTCTAGAAGGTTTAGAGCCGATTCCGAAGCGTATCAGAATCCTTTGGCACTTTCGGCATGCATTAGAGCTGACTCTGCAGTTATTAGAGCCGACTCTAATCAAAAAACAGTAAGTCCCTATTTCTGCATCAAATTAGAGATGACTTTGCAGAGTATTAGAGTTGACTCTAATAGCAAAATAGAGACTGATTTTTCGGAGCTCAAATTAGAGCCGGCTCCCACATTTGCTAGAGTCGGCTCCCACATTTGCTAGAAAGGTGTCGACCCCACGGAAAGCTAGAGTCGACCCCAAGATAAGAAAAAGTTATCGTTTCGAGCATTGCGACTTACAACCAACACCTGAAAGATTAGAGCCGACTCTAATCTGGTTGGCATGGATTTCAGATATGTCAGAATGACTCCAAAAAGCTATCTTTTGTCAAATAATCTTCAATGGCTCTTTCCTCTTTTGTGTCTAACACATCCATAAGTACTTTCAACGAATAGTTTTGCATCTAAAATGGATTAAGAGGATATTATAAAAGGGTGCTTCCGACCGTTTGAAAAGAGAGCGAAAAAATAGAGAGAAAGAATTGAAAATCAAAGAGATAGAGTTCAAATTTGAAATCCCAAGTGTTCGAAAAAGAGTTTAGAGAAATCCAAAGCATTCAAAAGCCAACTTTGAAGGATTTCCACCATATCAAAAAGAGAGAAAAAGAGCCATAGTTCTACATCAACAAATCTTCCAGAGCTTCAATTATATCTTGAGGAAGATCATTCCTAAGGAAAAGAAGAAAAGAAGATAAGCCTAGAAATCTTCTAAATAAGGCTCTTCTATTCCTATCCCATTTATATTATTTTATTTTCTCATTTGAGGAGCTGAATATCTGTGTAACTTTTACTCTGATTACTTTTGTTGATTGATTCAATCGGATGATTGAATCAGGGGAGGCAGTTAGCCTCGTGCAAGCTTAGTTAGCTTGTGATAGGTTTTGTGCTGGTGAACCTGTAAAAATTGGCTGGGTTCATTGTGATCCAGTTGTAAAACAACAAGTTTGGGTTATGAGCTTGTAAAATAACTCGGTTGTAATCTGGGAGATTATAGTGTGGCCCTAAGAGTTGCTTGGGAGTGGATGTAGGTGTAGCTAACACCGAAGCACTATAAATCCTTGTGTTTATCGTGCTTATCTCTCTCTCTACTCTATCTTGTTTACTCTATTTTGCATTCATAAGCATCACACTCTCTACATATCTTAGTGTACTTTAAATTTGAGAAATTGTTTTAAATTGTTAAATTTTCGAGAATCCAATTCGTTCCCCCTCTTGGGTTGCCATCTGGGCCAACATTATCGGGCATCCTCAACCTATTTATTGGCATGCTCGAGCTCGGCTCGGGTCTTGGCTAGCTCTTCAGAGAGTTGGCCAATCAATTTCTCTTTACATCGAAGCTCGGTGTTCTCCTTTGAAGCTCGAGCATAGGCCTTTGATACCGTGTCAAGGCGATTACATATCGCCCTCAAAAGAATTACATTATGCAGCAAAATACAACAAATGAACTTGGGAACAACCAAATAAATTAAAAGAAGAGAGAGCATTTTCATTCCGGCTTACTCGGGAGGCATAGACAGTCACAATTTTTGTAAGCTCAGGATCGTTGAAGTCAAGCAGGAACTCCATATCCCTCAGAAGTGTTAATCTGCCAAACCCAATGAAGATGAGGTCTTCTTTCTTGGGTGCAATCCCAAAAGGACCTTCTTCCTGCTCGTGGGCAGAGCGAAACATATCAGCCAAAGACTCTTCCTCGGCATCAGGGTGAACTAAACCGGAAGCCTCGGCTTGATCAACTTCCTCAGCCGAAGGTTCTTCCTTCAGCAGCTTGCTTGGCCTCCCTTGGTCCTTCGAGAGGGGCTCTTCAACCAAGGGCATTTCCTGACCCTCAACGGCTCGCTCCTCCTCCCTCATCTCCTCGAGAAAAGACTCCTTGATCAAGGATCCTTCCCGGTCTTTGGTTTCTTCAGGGAAAAGTTCCCCATCGCCCAAAGGAGGAATCTCATAGCAAGCTGGTGGCGTTCCTTCAAACTCATCCAGCAGCACCATCACCCTCAGGCTTGGAGGCCTCATAGCTTCTTCCCTCGGAGTCTCCTTGGCCATCGGCTCCTCTCCCATGAAGTCAATCTCCCTTCCCCCTTTTCTGCCAATGCCTCCTCCTCCCTCCTCATTGATAAAGGAGACTACCGACTAAATTTGGTCCTCTTCTTTTTTGGAAACAATAAGGGAGAATGAAGCCTCTTCTCAGATCTAGGCTTCTTCTCGGAGTCGTGCTTTCTAGCACTTTTCCTTATCTCCTCCCTCATCCGAGTTCCCAATTTCGACCTCTCCGCTTCTAATACAGCAAATAAAGATTCAACCAAGTGTAAGCTTACATAGCTTGATAAACAGAGCATAAGGTTAAAGCCTATCTCGATGGTCAATACTATTGAGCCCTGCATTATAGAGGGCATCCTCGGCTAGAAGAACACTGATAGGGAACACCTTACTGCTGAAGAGGATGTCAAAGTCTTCTTTTTTCTGCTTTGATAATGTTAGAGCTTTGTTCGGCTCCTCAGAAAAATGTGTCCATAATCGGAGAAAATCACATTCGGCATCCCATCTAGCTAGGAAGAAATAGGATTTCCATTCTTTTATGGAGGATGGGACCCCGATATCTTCTTGAAAGACCTTAGTGGTCCGATGATGGGCCAAATGGCACTCTTGGGGAAGATAAGATTGTAGCACACCCGAAACAGGGAACCGTCACTGTCACCCCCACGAGCGAACACATTGAGATAAATCCTACAATGTAGCACCAACTGTTCGGTGTTACAATCGTAGGATAGATTATGTAAGACTCCATTATTCCATTCACCAAAGGATGGAGGGAAGACGAAGACCCGCTCTGAAGCACTCCTCATAGAAAAAGATTCCAGGCTCCAGTCTATCTGAAACCCTCTGCTCAGCGCCCGGCACTCGTAGTTCGATATCTCTAGGGATTCAATATTCACGACGGATTCTCTCCAAATCCGCCAGGGTCATCGTTGAAGCAAAATGAGTCGGGCGTTCTATGTCTCCAAGATGAACAGGCCATTGACTTCTCCGATCAGGGAGTTTTGATCTTACAGGAAGGGGAAAAGCCAAGAAGTTGAAAAGGCGTAACCAAAGAAGACTCCGCCCACCTTTTTTTAAATCGTTTGACAGAAAGGCAAGATATCATCAACATGAAACCTTAAGCGTCACGGACCTTCGATTCAGACGCAACAAACTTTGGATCTGCCACGCATCATTCCCCCAGCCATCCTCAGGTGGAAACGAAGAGGTTCTCCACGAAGAAATGATGGAATGATGGCTTAGCATTTATGAGGCTATCATGACGCGCCTCTGCGGGTTCAAACCCCACCAATGAAATTGGGCTATTATGGACTCTACTCCCTATGCCCGAACCTGCGCTTCAGACTAGGGAGTGGGAGGCATGTGATGCAGGGTAAAATCATCACCGCATCGATTGGTAGACGCGGTAGCCAGCAAGGCTCACTTCTGGCTCTGACCCGCTAACTGCCACATTTAGAAAAGGATAAGCTGCATCGCTTGTAGTCCCCGTACCTCGGCAGGGCCAAGCCATCTCCGTATCTCGGTAGGGCCGAGCCTTCTCCGTATCTTGACAGAGTCGAGCCTTCTTTGTACCTTGGTAGGACTGAGTCATCCCCAAACGTCGGCAGGGCCGAGCCTTATCCTTTCAATGTAAGCACTATCGCTGCCTTAAATCACGCCAGATATTTCGGGGGATAAACCACCCGATCATAAAGATTTCGGAGTAAGCTTTCCAAAACATAAGTGGGAGCTAAATAGAGCACTCCGTCCACGATCAACGGGATTTTAGATTCTTAATAAGGCTCATTAACCGCCAATCTTTATAACTGCGCTCGAAAAATCAAGTAACTGCCTACCATTTCGGTCACGCACAAATACTAAGTCCCAGGATCCTTTAGGTAAGGCATCTCAAGCCAAATTTTAAGCCCAAAAAATCCTAGTAGATGCCATTGCTTTTTAGAGACCTTATGTGGGGTGTCCTTCTGAAACAACCTTCTCTCCTTATCTGCTTGCTTGGGTTTCTACTGATTTGAACATCAGAGGGTCTTACGTCGGAACGAAGAGAGCTATCCGAATCCCGATGTGCTCCATTCCTATGTCGAAGAACAAAAAACCACAGCAACACAATATAATTGATATAATTTTATCTTGAATATTTAAGTAATATTATATATCATTATTTAATATTATATATTATAAATAGAAAATAATATGGATAATATTTAATAGTTCTTTACTATAACAATATCATTCCGCTTTTAGCTATATCGTCAATATTCGTAGAGTATGATATGTAACCATATGTTGATGGGACAAATAAGATTATCCTATATTAACCATGTTTCAATATTTCAATAATAATAAACAATATGATTATTGTATATCATTTTATTATTTGTAATTATTATAAATGATAATAGTAGTATTATTTATCAATAATATTGAAATTTAATATTATTATCTAGAAGTGAATAAAATAATTTAATATTTAATACTTGTGCACTATTATATAGTTATAAATTATTACTAATAATAATTCCTTATTTTTTATTACAAATATTAGATGAGGGAAAAGTTTCTATCTCTTAACTTTCAAATGACTTCTTCGCACTCAATAATTTAAAATTACTTAACCCTCATTCTAATTATTATGAATAATATTTAATTTAGAGTGTAAAATGATATATTTGCATTGCTCCTTCACCTACTTGCTCAGCATCCATAAATAACACTGAGTTGTTTCGTTTCGTATATCATTAGTTAATTAATTAATTAAAGTGTCAAATAGTCAGAATTAGAGGCCGTTGAAACTGAACCAACCTGCGAACTTGATCCTAATTTATCACTCCAAAAAAAAAATTTAAGATTTTATTTTTTTTTATCCAAATCTGAAATAACTTGAACATGAAATAATCTAATTTTTTTTGATTGGATCATAAATGACTTGAAATGACCTAAAAATATTATTCATTAAAAATATGTAAACTTTAGTTACTACTCATAAATAGTTATTCGGATATAAGGATGCCATATATTTTTAATTTTACTTGTTTTAAATTTTAAAATTCTATTTAGATAGTATTATCATTTAGATTATTTATATAATTTATATTTTTAATATTTATATTTTTGATATGTAATATAATTGTTGCTAATGAGTCTTAAAAATGATACAGTTAAAAGTACTTTTTTTCTAAGTTCAATATTATTGAAAGTTTGGTATCAATAGTTTCAAATATTTTTTAAAAGAAGGTAAAAAATAGAATAATGCATGACTTTATATGTGTGAGTATATATATATAGTTTATGAAATTGAGCATATTTTGTGTGTGTGTGTATATATATATATATATATTGTATTTAGCTGCAAGAGTAATAAATGGATGAAGGAAAATATTGTATTGATCGTTAATAAAATACTAAAAAAAATATTTTATTAAAAAACAAATGAATTAATCTTAACCTGATTATATAAGTTTAGATTTTAACAATCTAAACCCAAAAGTGAAACGATTTGAGACGAGCTGAGCCGAGCCCAGCCCGATCGCCGCATTTGGTTGGATTACACGGCCCATCGTCGCGAGAGAACCCAATTGACCAAAATGCCCCTATTGCGACCTTCCCTTTTATAAGCCCTATCTCCCTTTCGATCTCAGCGACCTCCTCTTCTAGGGTTTCTGCGCGCCGCCGTCTCCAAAACCCAAGGCCCAAGCACTGCGCTGAAAATGGTAAGATCCGTCTTCCGTTCCATGGAATTCCTATTGTTTCTTATCCTTCGATCTCGAGGAGCTTTTTCCTGTACCCAAAACTGGATTTTTCGCTGGCATTTGATCTCTAGTCGCGAGCTCGCGAATCTATGGTTTTCTCATTCTTCTTCTTCTCTGCTGGAAACTCTCTTCAAATGGATATATTTTGATGAGGACTTTGACTCCAAAAGAGCTTCTTCGAGATTCTTTTGCGATCATTCATTTCATTAAAAAGTTATTTAGACCAATTTTATAGGCATTTCTACAAATATATAGTTGTATATTTACTGTGGTTTTAATCCTACAGGCTCCCAAACGAGGTGGGAAGGCCGCGGTCCCGGCGAAGAAGAAGCCGGTATTCTTTTTCACCCTTTTTGTTGGTGGATTGTTCAAACCATTCTCTGCTGAGCTTTTTTTTTATTTTGGTTTTCTCATCTTCAAATAAACTCCTCTCGTTTTCTACCTCAGGAGAAGGTCGTGAATCCTCTGTTCGAGAAGCGGCCGAAGCAGTTTGGAATCGGAGGGGCGTTGCCACCAAAAAAGGACCTCCACCGGTTCGTGAAGTGGCCGAAGGTGGTCAGAATCCAAAGGCAGAGGAGGATTCTCAAGCAGCGCTTGAAGGTTCCCCCAGCCTTGAATCAGTTCACCAGGACTTTGGATAAAAATCTTGGTAAACTATCTTTTAGCCTCTCTTTTTTTTTTTTAATAAAAAAAGAGTTTTATACAAGTTTCTACTTTCTCTTGATTTAATCTAAATTTTAGGTTCAGTTTTAATACTTCAGCCATGAGTAGTGATTAGCTGTTTGCTTTTGTTACGTTTGTTTGGTTCTCTGTTTACGCACAAGGACATGAGATGATGCTTAGCTGAATTTATAAACCTAACATTATGAAATTTTATGATGCTTAGCTGAATTTATAAACCTAACATTATGAAATTTTATGATGCTTAGCTGAATTTATGGAACTTAACATTATGAAATTTTATACTTGTTATGTTTTGAAAGAATGGGATAAAATATTCATTTTTGGAATAGATCTGCTTAGAGATAATGTTGTTAATCTTCTCAAGTGCATAACTAGAAGCACATATTTTTGCAAATTTTTGTGTGCATCGTGCATGCACATTTGGTGTGGGCAGATGTGTTGTGTGATTGCAGTTGCACCACCAGTGTCACGATTAGTTATCAAGTCTCTGATTCTCTGAAGTGGCATTGTTTGTTTTATGAATCTATGACTCGAAAATTTTTTGATGAACCAAAGCTGCGTGTGGTTGTACTGATATGTACTGATGTGAGATGTGCATAACATGTATTTTATGTGTGAATTTCTCTTGAGCTTTATCTTAGATGATAACGAGTGTCCCCATTTGGTGAAAATCTCTGTTGGCTTAGTTGAGTTGCAGCAGCTGGTGGCACTAGTNAAAGAGATAATGAGACACTGCAAACACCAAAGATTTTATAGTGGTTCGATGTATTCAACACCTACGTCCACTCCCAAGATTCACTTGGGTCCACACTATAATCACTCTAGATTACAGCTGAGTTGTTTTCCAAGCTTACAACTCAAACTTATGTTTTACCGGGTGCACAACGAACCCAGCTAGTTTACTCGGGCTTACCAGCACAAAACCCTACACGTTGTTTTTCACGGCTCACAACTAACCCACACAAGCACTCCAGCTTGTAACGAGGTATACCAACCTCCACTGATTCAATCCACTGATTGAATCAGCAAACAAATAGAATAGAAGTGTTTGAACAATAATGTGCTCCCTGAGCAAATACACAAATGAAGTACAAAATATTAAAAAGTTAGAAAAGCCTGATTTGTAGATAGGTTGGCTTTTGATCTTTTCTTCTTCTCCTTGCTGGATTGAATCAAGCCTCAGCTCCGATTCTTCGTGGTTGAAGCAGTTGAGAAGTGTTGAAAAGCAAGAACCGAATCTCCTTTCTCCAAGTGGGAAATCCGCCAAGACTTTGATTTGAACGCTTTGGATTCCTCTTGAGCCTTTTGGAGTGGAGTGGATTTGAGCTAGAAGGTTTTCCTTTCAAGATTCAAGCTCTCAGATTTTGAATGGGATTTGTCTATCTCAGATTTTCGGATTTTTCTCTTTTTTTCGTCTCTCTTTTTTGAACAATAGACTCCCCATTTTATAGATTTCTTTTACACCCTTTTTGGAATAAAACTATCCATTGGAGTGTACCTTCTATCAAAATATATCCGTTAGAAATGAGTAAAAATAGAAAAGTTACCGTAGAGCTGATCTGGCAACTTCGTTTTTCGTTCCAGGTGGGTTGGAGTCGACTCTAACTTTCTGGAGTCGGCTCTAGCTCGAGGCGATTTAAAATGTTATTTCCGGAGTCATCTCTGGCTTTTCTGGGGTCGACAAGATGCTTTTCCGGAGTCGACTCTAACTTACCCGGAGTCGACTCTAGGTTGAAGCCAGAAAAATCGACTTTCTGCTCCGTCTGTGAGAGTCGACTCTCACAGTCTCGGAGTCGACTCTAATGGTCGTGCCAGTTCCGGAGTCGGCTCTGTGATTCTCAGAGTCGACTCTAATGTCTTCAATTCTTACCTAGACATTAGATTCGATCCAGAACACATTGTAACACTTGATTTTGATCTTTCAATAGTCTTATAGGCTGAAACACTAAATCAAAATTATTAGAGCCTTCAAAAATTATACTCACATAGTTTTGTTAATCATCAAAATCATCAATTGGGTCAACAGAGCCATTGAAGTTTATTGAAGAAATATCAGGTTCTGGAGCCATCTCTAACAGTCCTGGAGTCAGCTCCTGTCAGGCTTCGAGTCGACTCGAATAGATGCAGGAGTCGGCTCAAGCGCAGGATGACCAAAAATGATTTTCTTCCCATAAAGGAGTTGGCTCTAGTTATTCTTGAGTCGGCTCGAATTCGTGCGGGAGTTAGCTCGAACTTGTGCAGGAGTCGACTCAAGTTGAACCTCAAAAAATATATTCTCTATATAACTAATCGAGTTGGCTCGAGACTCTGCAGGAGTTGACTCAAGCTTAATGCAGAATTGAGGTCTTTATGTCTTTCTGATGGAGTTGACTTAAGACTCTGCAGGAGTTGACTTGAGCTCGATGCAAAAATACAGTCTCTCTATATTTCTGACCGAGTCGACTCAAGTGACTGGTAGAGTCGACTTGAGTCTATGCCAAAAGTGTCAAAACATGCCGAAACGTTCCAGAGTTGGCTCCTTGACTGTGGGAATCAATTCTAAGTGCTAAAATTGATACTTAAAGCTAGACTCAAGACCAAACTCGATTTTTCTTATGATTTTGATTGATTAAAGATTTAAATCTCTAAAACACTTAATCAAAATCATTAGTACTAAAGGGAATATACTTGAGTAGTTTTTGTTATTTATCAAAATTAATATTTGGATCAACAATCTTTTCCTTTTTGATGACGACAAAAACACTGAGTATATGCATAGAAGTTTCCATATACAATAAAATTTAAAGCATATGTTGACCTTTTATTGATTTTGATGAATAAAAAATAATTAAGTATTGTACTAACCATATCATTGATTGAGCTTAAGGGATTTTAGGTTATTCATCGTGAAAGAAGATGTTTGCTCCAGTTTAAGGTAAGTTTTGATTGAAATGAAAGGTAATACGAGTAAAGCATTAATTATATGTATATGCTTTCTAATTTAAAATGCTTTCAAAGAGTTTGTAGATCAAAATAATTTTTTAATGAATTTGGATTTCATGATCACTAATGGTTTCTTACGTATCTTGTATACACTTGTTGTTTGGTTATCTACTAAAATGAATTTTAAGTTTAATTATATTTACATTGTTTGAACTGGATTTAACTATTTTATAAATCATTTGTACAAACTCAGCAACCAAGTCTTTTTGCAAAGTTCTTATTTAACTTCTACATGTCTTGAATATTTTTTTAAAGTTAAGTGAGTGCCAAAATAATTTTTAAGTGTTTATTGGACGACCGGATTCTTGTTATTGGCCGACTAAATTTTTTGTTGCTCTCGTTTTGCTTCTAAAACTCTGTTTCAATATTTATTAGATGACCAATTTTGTCATTGGCTGACCGAAAACTTGGTAGCTCTCTGTTTCATTTCTTGAGACACGTTGATGAGAAAAGTTGGATGACCAACTTTCCCCATCGGCTGAACAAAATTTTGATGGGCTCTGTCTACGTTTCTAAGACTTTTTTAAGAAAAGTTGGATGACCAACTTCTCCCATTGGCCAACCAGATTTTTAAAAGCTTCTGTCTCCGTTTTTTTAGATGTCTTGGAGAGAAAAGTTAGATGACCAACTTTGCTCATCGTCGACCAAAATTTTTGAAGGCTTTGTCTCCATTTTCTAATACATCTCATTGGATGGCTAAAGGTTGATATTGGGCAGCTAACTTTTTTCTTGGTGCCTTTTATTGGATTTCCAACGTCCAATTTTGGCCGACCGAAATTTATTCGGTCTCTATCTTTCCCCTGATATTTTTTCATGAAGAAGATTGGAAGACCGATTGGGGCCTAAAGCTTTGTGTTGGATGACCAACTCCTTGCTTTGGGCATCCAATTTTCTATGGCTCTCAGGTTTGTCACATTTCTTGGGTTTAAATCTGAAATTAGCCAACCAATTGGACGACCATTTTGTTGTGAAAAATCCTGCAATGACTATTTTTCAACGGCTAAATGCTTTCTATTTCCATTTTCTTGTTTCACAACGGTTACATTTTTTGGTTGTGTATAAATACCCTCTTGTACAGTGATTTTATAGAGAGAAAATATATACAAGAAAAATATACAAGAAGAAAGAAAGAGAGAAAAAAAAAGAAAAATCCTTGAAGAATAGAAAGAAAAAGGGAGTTTGTTTCTTGAAAGAAGGTTGGAGAGCTGCATTGGCATGGTGTAAAAGCTCCAACAATCCTTTTGAAGAGCATTCAAGGCTTCCACGAAGGCTTCATTATTGCTGTTGTACACTTAAAGAAAGAAGCCATCTCATGTTGTGTTCTTCAAATTGTAAAGTATTCATTTTTAATATCTTCTCAATCATTAGGAGCATCTTGTATTAACATTACATTATTGTGCTTTGATTTGTGTTTTACAGTTGTGAAATATGTGAGGGTAGATGTCTATCCATAAGTGTATTTGTAAGGCTTGCTTATACTCGGAAGCAAGCTTGCTAACCAGGTAGGCTATGGTGCTAGTGGAATTCCCAAGGGATTCTTGGGAGTGGATGTAAGTACCAAGTTTCGTACGAACTACTATAAATCTTGTTATATTTGTGTGTGATATTTTTTGTGTTTGTTTGTATATTATCATCACATCACTACATGTTATTTATTTGTGAAAGTAATCCTAAGAGCACATACTTGCTAGTTAATTATTTTTTAAGAACCCAATTCACCCTCCCTTTTGGATTGCTATATCTGGGCAACAAGTGGTATTAGAGCAAGTGTTCTTGTTGTTAAGCCTTAAAAAGCTTTGAGCTAAAGATTATGGCTACCATATTGAGTGAGAAACAATCCACAAATAGGCCACCATTATTTAATGGCACAAATTATAGTTATTGAAAAGATAGAATGAAAATCTTCATCCAAGCACTTGACTATGATCTATGAAGTACCATAGTAAATGATCGCATACACCCACGACTAGATTAAATGGCATGAAGATTCCCAAACCAAAAATGAAATGGGATAAATATGATAAAAAGTTGGCTCATCTCAATGCTAAAGCCATGAATGTTTTGTACTGTTCATTAAATGCTAATGAATTTAATGCATATCTATTTGTTCATCTGCAAAAGAAATATAGGATATATTAGAAGTTATCCATGAGGGTACCAATCAAGTAAAAGAATCCAAAATTAATTTGCTAGTTCATAGATATGAATTATTTAAGATAGACTCTAGTGAATCTATTCTGATATATTTACTAGATTTACTGATATTATTAATGGGCTTAAAAGCCTTGGTAAATCTTATTCTAATGCTGATCTTATGAGAAAGGTATTAAGATCTTTACCTATGTCTTGGGAGGCCAAAGTGACTACTATTCAAGAGGCAAAGGGTCTAAATGCTTTACCTTTGGAGGAACTATTGGGATCCTTCATGATACATGAACTACAAGTCAAACAACATGCGGATGAGGATGAATTAAAAAGAAGTAGAACCATGGCCCTTAAAATTTCTGATCAAAAAGAGGAATCAGATAAATCCTTGGAAGAAAGTGATGATGTGGACATGGCCTGTAGTACCCGGTTCATGTGAACCAGGTTCAGGACTTGGTCCTGTGCTGTCCGACGCTTCGTTCTCAGCGAAGCGCTTCGGTGTCCCGGACCCCTTAAACTGAAGCGTTGCATGGGGGGATTAAATATGTGATGGAGGGAGACTCCCTCCATCATCCTGGTGTCCGTTTCCATCAGGTAATCCCCTAGCCTATGGAGAGAGAGAGAGAGCGTGAGAGAGAGTGAGAGATAGAGAGACAGAGAGAACGCGAGAGACAGAGAGATGAAATAGAGAGTGAGAGAGTTGTCGGTCGATCGTTGGTTCAGGCCCGGTGGCGTGCTCGCCGCCTCGCCGGGCCTGAGCTTTGGCCGGCGACCCCACCGGCACTGGGGAGGTGTCCAGCGGGGTGGTGGTGGAGAGAGAGAAGAGAGAGAGGGCCAATCGGCCCTTCTCTCGCGCGGTGGCAGCTGGTTGGTTCGGGTCCGGCGGCGTGCTCACCGCCTCACCGGGCCTGAGCTTCAGCCTGTCGCCTCCACTGGCGCTGGGCGTGCGTCCGGTGGAGGTCCGGCCGGCCAAGGTGGCCGGCCGTGCCATCGGCACAGTGACGTGCCGCGCGGATGTGAGAAAGAAAAAGAGAGAAATTGGAAGAGAGAGGAGGGGATTGGTGGCCGGCCGCGGCGGCGGCCGGCTCTGGCCCGGCCACCGGCGGCCGGGCCGTCCTCAATTTGGCCGGCGGCGGCCCTAGCCGCCGGCGAGATGCCCATCCCCTGTTCGGTGAAACAGGGGATCGGATGGCTTTGGGGTGAACCGGGCCGGCTGGGCCGGCCGGTTCAGGGCCTTTTGGGCCGTGCAGCAATGAAATTTGGGGCTAATTTTTGGGCCCCGTAACGGGCCGAGATTAGCAAAATAATTATATGGCTAGAATCTGGGTTAGTTCTAGTTTCATGGGATATTTTTACTTCCCCAATTGGGTATGTATAGTGGGAGATATTCGAGCCCAAAGTTGGGCACGTGATCTAGTCTGGGTAGAATTCTAAGGGTCATTTTAATATTCTTTTCTAATAAATTAATTATGTAAAATGATCCTGTAGGTGCTCAGACATCTGACTAGCTGATATATATATACCTGTTGGATTGCGTACTGAGGTAAGTAAGCCAGTTATCAGTATTTAATAAATTATTTTATTCATTATATGAATTTTTAAATTGTAAATTATATTGTGACATGAAGAATTGTTATGGCTAAATTGTAAGTAGATGAGTACATTGTTGTTTATGTGCTATGATTGAGAATGATTTCATATGTGGATGCTATGCATGAGAGATGCAGTT
Source organism: Calamus simplicifolius (assembly GCA_900491605.1). Taxonomy (NCBI): domain Eukaryota; kingdom Viridiplantae; phylum Streptophyta; class Magnoliopsida; order Arecales; family Arecaceae; genus Calamus; species Calamus simplicifolius. The sequence continues at coordinate 40,277 of UESW01002771.1, read as the reverse complement.
ATTATTACATGGATGTGATATATTACATGCAATTGTAAAGTAAGTATAATCCACTGTTTATGCAATATGAAGATGTTATTGATATGTTTGTGCATGATGTGAGGTGCTGTTATGTATCGCTGCGGTTCTCCTTTATCATGTTATACCACACACACATCTAGAGGATGTGTTCTGATGATTTATGCCACATACACGTCTAGAGGATGTGTTCTGATGATTTATGCCACATACATGTCTAGAGGATGTGTTCTGTTTATTTATGCCATTCACACGTCTAGAGGATATGTTCTGCTTGGGTTCGAGATGGCATCACGCATCTAGAGGATGTGTTCTGAGTTACTATGAGGTGGCACCACACATCTAGAGGATGTGTTCTGCTTGGTTCGAGGTGGCATCACACATATAGAGTATGTGTTCTGGTGGATTATGATATGGCGTGACCCTGGTATCTGGACCCTTTCAGTAGGGGGATGCTTGTTGGTACACTATTAAGATATTGCAGGCCGTGGGTCACATTTACAGCTACCATTGAGGGTATAAACAGTGGGTTTACTTACATTGCATGTTTGAGTATTTGTGGAATGTTTAAGCATGCAAATCATTTATGTTATTATAGATTGTTATGCTATGATTTGACTGTATAACGTGGCTTACTTATTGAGTGTAAGCTCATAAAAATCTTACAATGTTTTTGTCAGAGCCACGAGATTGAAGATGGATGGTTGGGGTGATGGATCTGCTATTAAAAAACAAGACCCATTATTTTGTTGTAACCCCAGTATTACTTATGTGTAGGGCTTGCTGCCCAAACTTTATTATTGTGGTGTGTAAGGGTTTGTAACCCAAAACTTTTAGTATTCAGTGATGAATTTGACTTGGTTATATATATAATATGTTATGTGTGAAAAATTTTGTGACACCTTGCGTGCCCGGCACGCGGCGGGTTGTCACCCTAGCCCAATATTTGGGTCTGGGGCATGACATGACCCTTATTACTAAAAAATTTAAGAGGCTCATGAAAAGAAGGAAGTTTGGAGAAAGAAAAAGACCATTTGTAAAAGGAGAAGGAAGCAAAGAAAAAAAAAAGAAATAATATGTTATGAGTGCAAGAAATTGGGACACTTTAAATTTGAATGTTCACAACTTAAGAAAGTTCCTAAGAAGTTTAAAAAGAAGGCAATGATGGCTACTTGAAGTGACAGTGATAACTCAAGCTTTGAGGAAGAAGAAAAGAGCGAAGTAGCCAACCTATGCTTCATGGCAGATGATAGCGAGGTAAGCCCTAGTTTTCTTGATGATTTTACTTTTGAAGAATTGCATGGTGCTTTTTATGAGTTAGTAGATGATTTTGCTAACCTTAGTTCTAAAAATAAATATTTAAAAAATCAAATTTAAAACCTTACTTTAGAAAATAATAAATGTATTGAAGAAAATAAATTTTTAAAGAAAGAAAATAAAGATTTGAAATCTGAAGTAGATAGGCTTAAACCGGTAGTGGATAGGTTTACTTTAAGTTCTTCAAAACTAAACATGATTTTGGATAGCCAAAGAGCTATTTTTGACAAAGCTGGATTAGGCTATAATCCCCTTAGAAAATAAAAACTTTTAAAAAATATTTTTGTGTATGCTGGTCAAACATCAAATGTTACTTGTTTTAAATGTGGTTTAAAGGGACACAAGTCTTATGCATGTAATAGTGTTAAGAAAGTTTTGGTTCCAAAAGGAACCATATTGACTAACCCTAAAGGATCCAAGAAAGCTTGGGTATCTAAAAGTAAGACTTGATATTGTATTTGCAGGTGTGTCTTACAATACGTGGATCTAAAAAAATGTGGTATCTTGATAGCGGGTGTTCAAAACACATGACGGATGATGAATCGCAATTCATCACTTTGGAGGCAAAGGATAGAGGTATGATCACCTTTGGAGACAATGGCCAAGGTAAAATTATTAGCATTGGTAAAATAGGTGTAACACCTCATGCATATATTAACAATATTTTACTTGTAAATGAAAGCATAATTTATTGAGTATTAGTCAATTATGTGATAAAGGTTTTAAGTAATTTTTGAATCATCTGTTTGCATTGTTTCTAATCCTGCTGGCAATTGCATGAAATTCATTGATCATAGGCATGAAAATGTTTATATCGTTGATTTGAATGATTTAAATGACCATGATTTTGACTGTCTAGTTGCTACGAATGCTAAAGTAGATGAATCTTGTTGGTTATGGTATGTAGACTTGCACATGTTAGCATGGATCTTCTTTCAAAATTATTTAAAAAGGATTTAATGAAAGGTTTGCAGAAATTAAATTTTAAAAAAGATAAGATTTGTGATGCATGCCAATTTGAAAAACAAACTAGAGTTTCATTTAAGTCCAAAAATATGATTTCAACTTCTAGGCCATTGGAATTATTGCGTTATGGTTTTATAATCATCGATGATTTCTCTCAATTTACTTGAGTTTTGTTTTTAGCTAGTAAAGATGAAGCATTTTCAGCATTTTAAAATTTATTCAAAAATATTACGAATGAAAAAGAAGTTTCGGTTTTATCAATTCGAAGTGATCAGGAAAATAATTTGAAAACCATCTTTTCAAAAAAATTTGTAATGAGCATGGCATAAATCATATTTTTTCTGTACCTAGGATACCTCAATAAAATGGGATAGTAGAAAAAAAATAGAGCTTTAAAAGAAATGGCCCATACCATATTATATGAGAGTAATCTTCTAAAGTATTTTTGGACAGAAGTAATCAACACTGCATGTTACATTTTAAATAGAGCTTTGATAAGACCAATTTTGAAAAAGACCCCATATGAGCTTTACAAAAATAGAAAATCAATATTGCATATTTTCATGTTTTCGATGTCATTGTTTTATTTTGAATAATAAAAAATCTAATTTTGATAAATTTGATGCAAAATCTGATGAAGGTATTTTTCTTGGCTACTCTTCTTCTAGTAGAGCATATAGAGTTTTCAATAAAAATACCTTAGTAATTAAAGAGTCTATTCATGTTGTATTTGATGAAGCTAATGATCTTCCATTAAGGAGAGAAAGGTAATTGGTAATGCAGGCACTACTATAAAAAGTTAAATAGACTATGGTAGATTTAAAAAAAAAGGACTACATTTTTAGTAATAAATGTAGTCTAATATTTTAGACTAGATTTTTATAATTTTTTATAAATTAAAAGACTACATCTAAAATTAAAAATGTAGTTTTATACTATCTTATAATATAAAAAGACTACATTTTTAATTAAGACGTAGTCTTATATTATCTTATAATATAAAAGACTACATTCTTAATTAAGACTAATCTAATATAAAACCCTAAATTAATCTATTTTCCTTCTCCTAATTCGCTTTCCTCCTTTTCCTAAAAAACATCCTCTCTCATCACCTTATCTAGCCGCATTTGAAGAGGATCCATGGCTGCTCGGGTGCATCTCTGTTCGGGTGCGAGACTCGATGGTTCCTTTTCCCAAAAAAAAACCCTAGTCTCTCATCACCTGATCTCTTCTCCCCCCTCCTTCCTGTTATTGTTATCTTCCATTCTCAGCCGCGTTTGAAGAATATCCATGGGTGTTAGGGTGTGAGACTCAGACGGATCCATTGGTGCTTTCGCTTGGCCAAGGAAATTGCCGCATGAGGGGCTTCATTGGTCTTCATCCACGTGGGATTCCCAGGAACGAAGCCTTGGCGTGCTATGTGAAGACATGAGTCTTCACGGAAAGAGGATGATGCGTGGATGTGAAGTGGACACTTGGAAGTCCACGGGAAGGAAGACGGCTTTCGCTTGGCCAGGGAAAACGCCACGTGAGGGGCTTCGTTGGTCTTCGTCCACGTGGGATTCCCAGGAATGAAGCCTTGGTGTGCTATGTGAAGACATAAGTCTTCACAGAAAGAGGATGATGCGTGGATGTGAAGCGGACGCTTGGAAGTCTACGGGAAGGGAGACGCCACAGGAAGAAGGTGAAGAGACACCCAGGACTGGCTTAACATTTGTAAGTGTTGCTTTATCTCTCCCTCTCTTCTCGGTCTCTTTTGTTTCATCCCGATCTCTCTCTCTCTCTCTCGCCTTCCTTTCTCCTCCCTCTCGATGGCTCGAATCCTCTCCCAAACCCTTTCGGAGGGCTCCTCCTTGCGCCACTTGTGGAGCACCATGAGGGCCACCGCGGCTGGGCCAGCCAGCTGGAGAAGGCCGAGCACATGGTGGTGGACCTGGAGACAAAAGCGCCGCATTGAGGATGCCATCTACAGCCTTATAAAAACGGAATCTTATAGGAAGCTTTTGGCATAATATGATTCATACAAGATCATCAATAATTTAAATTCAAATGCATAATTTAAAGTCAAATAACACATCTGAAGGTTTCAAGCTTGGAAAGGAAGTGACAACATTGCCTGAAGTTCACCTTCTTGATGGATTGCTCTCGCAGCCAGTCAGAGATCGATCTCTGACTGAACGGTGAATCCTCACATTCTTCACAGGCGGTTCTCATGGCTACATTAGAGAGATCCTATTACACCACTGGCAAGGTAAAGATCAGGAGATTCTTGTCTTTGAATACCTCCCAAAGGGTCTAAACTATGCTGAATTAATGAGCAAAACCAAGCTATGCCGGTGTCCAAGTCGATATTAGGTTGCGAGCCCAAGGATTGTGGAGTCTATATATTTATGGGATGCGTCCCAGTTATCAGTTAGGGGCAAAATCCCTTGGTGAAGGGTTTCACTGACTTAATAAAGGTATGAAAGTGGTGGTTTAAACTTGTGACCAAAGAACTCAAAGGCTAGCCCCTTACCGCTACACCAATTTGATTGTTGGCAACAAAGGGTGTAAGCCTAGGATTTTGATAAAATTTGAATGAGTTAGAAAGAGGAAGGAATAAAGAAATTTTTTTGGTTTAACTAATGGTATTAAAAATTAATACATAATATTAATTTTACTTATAACTTTTATTTTTATGCTAGTGAAAGAATCTGTAAATGGCATATGCTTGATACAAGATTTTAAAATCACTAAGAAATTTCTAAGAAAAAATCTCTCTTTGATATCATTTTTTTTTAAAAAAAATCTTATCAGCACCAAGGGATTTATCCCTTAATAAATCTCTAAGGTACCAAACTTTCTTTATAAATTTCTTGCTAAAAATTGTTTAAATAATCAATCACTGATTCCTTGCAAATTACTAAGGATTTTCAAGAATTTATCAAGAAAAATATATTCCTAGAAAATCCCTTCGAGATTCCTTACTGAAACTAGATTTTGAATGTAATTTAAAATTCCTTTCTAATCCCTTAGTAATTTTCTGAGGGACATATCCCTTGGTGATGTTCCTTGATGAAAGGTTGATTTTTGGTAGTGCTTCTTTTAATGATGTGCTAGATTGGAGCAAATTCTCAATACATATACCAGTGGAGAAAATACCAGAGATTAAGACTATACTCCAAGGGATTTCGAAGAGGAGGTACATGATATTGCAACGGAGGGTGGTGCAAGTGCAATGACACTTCATACTGAACCGTCTGACAAAGAGATTTGATGTAATCGACATGGTGTTGCATTCCATTTGGTTGAGGAGGCTGAATTTAAGGCTTCCCTATTAATCTTATGCCTTGCAAAACACGTGAAATTTGAATATGTTGCCTAGAAGAAGCAACCTAAAAGGAGGGGTGAATTGGGTTCTTAAAAATTTAATCCGCAGGTATATGCTTTTCACAAATAGAAATTTGATTGATTAGTAGCGGTGTAGTGAAGTAAGAGTGGAAGAATCAAAGAAAATATGTAAGAAATCACAAACACGATTATTTTTATAGTGGTTTAGTACCAACCTAGCACCTTCGTTCACTCCCCAAGAATTTCTTGGGAATTTTTACTCCAATCATTTTACAAAACGATTACAGTCCCTAGCCTCCCAGGCTAGCAACTTGTCACATGGCACAAGGCAGCCTTACAACAAATTTCAATGGTTAAATCCAACCCTTTACTAGTTTCAAACCAAGTGAAACTATAATCACGAGTTCAGAAGAGTAAGAAATAAATACACACAGCTCCTATAGTGAGTAGATATTCAGAAATACTTTACAACTTTGAAGATAACTCCACAAATGGGCTTCTTCTTTTGAATGAATGTCAGTAATAAATGAATCCTCTTTTGGAGATGTAGATAGAGCTTTGAATGCCTTGGAAGCTTTCTTCACACAGCAAGGATGGAGCAATCAATGATCTTCAAAGAGCCCTCCCCTATTCAATGCAATAGCTTCTCTTTCTTTCTTACTGAATATTCATGGATTTAAGAAATAAATTTTTCATTGTTCACCTCCTCTACTGGTTAGCACCTTGTCTATTTAAAGCACTTCAAAATATCTAGCCGTTAGCAATCAAAATGGAATAGAAAAGGAAAGAGAAATGGAAAGAGAACTAGCCGTTGAAGTCTTTTTCCCAAACTCCAGTCGGCTGGGAGCATCCTCCAGTTGATTGGTTTTGAATATGGTTCTGCTAAGAGGAAAAAGAGCAAGCCTCCAGTTGGTTGGGAACATCCTTCAGTTGATAAAAATGAAAAGGTGTTCTGTTGAATGAAGGAACAGCTTTTTCCTAGTTGACTAAAAGAGATCTCAGTCGGCTAATTGGCAAATAAGCTTTATCTTCAGTTGACTGAGGAAAGGCTCAGTTGGCTAAATGCAAATGACCTTTATCTTTAGTTGACTAAGGAAAGGCTCAGTCGACTGAAATGCAAATGAATTTAACTTCAGTTGACTAAGGAAAGGCTTAGTCGACTGAAATGCAAATGACCTTTAACTTTAGTTGACTGAGAAAGGCTCAGTCAACTGAAATGCAAATGACCTTTAACTTCAGTTGACTAAGGAAAGGCTCGGTATACTAAAATGCAAATGACCTTTAACTTCAGTTGACTGAGGAAAGGCTTAGTCGACTGAAATGAAAATGAACTTTAACTTCAGTTGACTAAGGAAAGGCTCGGTCGATTGAAATGCAAATGACCTTTATCTTCAGTCAACTGAGGAAAGGCTCAGTTGACAGAAATGCCTCTGTGCGCTGCCTATTCCATTCTTCCTTAGCCTCCAGTCAGTTGGAATTTATTCCAGTCGGCTGAGGAATAAGAAAGGCCTTTACCCAAAGCTTCTAGGTAGTTGGGAATTTACAAAATGGATGTCAAAGGCTTCAGTTGGCTAGAAGAAAAAATTCCTTCACCAATCCAAGACTTTAAAAAGTCTTTTGCTTCGCGTGGGTATATTGTATTATCCTGCAATGATCTTTGTCTTGACAGTAAATACATTAGTACCATACTTAATTGCTTTATAATCATCAAAATCAATATATAATCAACAATCTTTCCCTTTTTGATGATGACAAAATCATTAAGTATTAAAAACAAATTAGCATTTCAAAGTAAAGCATTGCATCTCTGGTTTATTGGAAGATGAAGACACTTCATGTTAGAAAATCTTTATTTCGAATCGAGAGGCAATTGATTTTTGAAAAATTTAAAACACTTGTTGTTTTTGAAGATATAGAGTGCAAGCTTGTTTAAAAGATTTAAACACTTTCTCCCCCTCAAGTGACTCCCCCTATATTTCCGAATGTATGTAGTATTCTTCTCCCCCTTTTTGTCATCAATCAAAGAAGAGGTGAAAGAATGTGCACGAATTTTTCTATATGTCTCTCTTCTAGGAATTTTACACAAGTTAAATATTCTAAATATCATTCATTAGGAAAGCATTCATCAAGGAAAAACCCACAATGCATTGAAAACATAAGTACATAATTAAACATTAATACAAAACACCAAGTCAAGGGCTTGATCCAAACACCAAGTACCAAAGCAAATATACATCCACATCATACAAGTTCAAGCATACAACAAGGTTCATGACTAAAATACATCAAAGTTCTCATACAGATACATCAAAGATTTAATCTTCATTAGAAGAGAAAATGACAGAAGGATCGGATGAAGATCCTTTGTGGCAACAAGAAGCCGAAGGCCTGAATTGATGAGACTGCTGTGGAGGCATTCTAAGATGAGGATGATAATGATCTGATCTAAAAGATTGAGGAGTTGGTTGGGTAGGGGCAGAAGCCAAGTGCTACTCTAACAAGTTAGTAAGCCTAATAATAGAAGCTGTCCAGAAATCAACTGCAGTTGAGGCTTCTTGGTTTGGCTTTCATCTGAAATGTTACCCATTCAACTTTATCTTCAAAGTACTCAACCTTAGCCTTCAGCTAATTAATTTCATTAAGAATGCGGCCCACTATAGAATCATTCTGCTGAAAACCCTCCTACTAAGAATGTGCATGTTATGCTCCAATCTCTCCTGCCGCATCATCATTTGAGATAGAGTTTCATATATAGATGAAATATGGGGAACCAAGGAATGATCATTAGTGGAAGATCCACTATCCCTGAACTTCTGCTTGACTGTATATTGGACAACTCTCTGAGCAGTCTCTGCATTTGTTCCTCACAAATCTTAGCTATGATGCATGGAGGAGGTGGGTTGATACACTAGGTGGCAGCACAGGTGCATCAGGTACAAAAGGAGGTCCATCCATGGGAAAGTCAAAGTTGAAATCTATTAAATGATAGGGATATTGTGGTTGAGGTGGGTGCTCTAGAGGTTGAGTGGCAGGAGCTTCTACAACTCTATCTTTAACTCTAGTCCAAAGCCCATCAATTTTTGTAAAACCCATATGATGAGGGAGTGGGCTTTAAAAATATCTGTAGGGCGCAACTCAACTTCTTTCTCACCCTTCAACTTGACATTGAAATGCTTAAAGATATGGGTAAGAAACATCCCATAGGGCAAAGCAGCCTTGGATTTACCCATAGCTTCCTTCATTACAATCATCATAAGATCAAGAAAATCCAAAGGGGTTTCATTGATAATATGGAACACAATACTAATATTATGGTCAGTGACAATATTAAAGGAGCTAGCACATGGAGCAAAGATCCTAGCCACGATGCTATGAAGTAGTCTATTTTCTAAATTCAAGGTATTGGCTTCAAAAAACTCTACAACTTCTTCAACTTCCATACCAAGTAAAGTCTCAAGCCTATGAGCTTTACCACTAGGAGAATCCTCCAAAACTCCATTAGTGGGAACTTTTAGGATAGATCCTAATAGTTCACCATCAAACTCAACTTTGACTCTCTTGACAACAGAGGTGATAAAGCCATCTCCAAAGCAAATATTTTCATAGAACTCTCTAACTAAATCTGGATAGATAGGTACTTTGGTTTTTAACAGTGAAGACCAACCTTGGTTAGCTAACATTCTACTAATTTAAAAGCCTTCATCATTAAGAAATTTGAAGTCCACTAACCTTTCGTTTGCAAGAGATCTCGAAGCAATGTTGGAAGAAGAAGAGGTGGAGCTTCGCAAAGAAAATGATGGAGCTTTCCTACGAGGTTCAGAGGGTGATTCATCTTCCCTTGCATGAGGAAGCTTCATCCTAGGAGCCATGACTTTTTTTCTTGAAGAGAAGAGAAATGGGAGAGCAAGATCTTCAAAAGAGGAGAGCTAAATCTAAAATCAGAAGGATCGCTAGGTGGGAGAAGTTGCAACTTGGAAGAGTAAATGAGTGTTCAGAGAGATCGGTGGAGAGTACATGCAAGTAACTTTTAGTTCAGTTGACTGGCTAGTCGACTAAAGCACAAAATAAGCCTTCAGTCGACTCTCCAGTCAACTGAGGGTAAAGGAAAATGAGGTTCAGTTGACTGCTCAGTCAACTAAAGAGAGAAAAAGTTGATTCGGTTGACTGCCCAGTTAACTGAAGAAAAAGAGAGAAAGTTTAGTTGACTCTTCAATCAACTAAAGAAAGGGAAAAATGATTCAGTCGACTCCCCAGTCAACTGAAGAAAGGAGAAATGGTTTAGTTGACTTCCCAATCAATAGAAGAAAGGGAAAGAAGTTTAGTTGACTGCCCAGTCAACTAGAAAATAATTCTTCTATGAAAAGGATGCCAAGGGAGTTTTAAAATATGGCAAGATTAATTCAATCAAATTCCTAACAGCAAGATGATGTTGTGGTCATGAAGAATGCATAGAGAAGGCTTCTAATGAGCAACAAATCATGACAAAATCATATAAAAAAATTAATCAATCAATCTAACTTACTGAACTGAAGGGTCAATCATACCAAGCTTCCTTCTAATTTCATAAAACTTGGCTTCTTCAAGTGTTTTGTGAAAATATCAACAAGTTGCTTTTCAGTACACACAAATTCAATTATAATGTTACCATTATTTATATGATCCCTAATGAAATGATATCTAATTTCTATATGTTTAGTCCTAGAATATTGGATGGATTCTTAGTTAAATTAATTGCACTAGTGTTATCACATTTTATTGGAATGCCTTTTAGTTTAATGCCATAATCTTTTAGTTGCTGCTTAATCCACAAGATTTGAGCACAACAACTTTCAGCTGCAATGTATTCGAGCTCGGACATAGACAATGCTATTGAAGTTTGCTTCTTGCTAAACTAGGAGATTAAGTTAACTCCTAAAAGCTAGCAAGTTTTACTAGTTGATTTTCTATCTAATTTACATCAAGCAAAATCTGAGTTTGTATATCCTATTAGGTCAATACTAGATTGCTTGTCATACCAAAGTCCTAAATTTATAGTTCCACTTAAGTATTTGAAGATTTTTTTAACAGCAAGCAAATGAGACTCTTTAGGATTAACTTTAAATCTACCGCACATGCAACACTAAAAAGTATGTTAGGTCTACTTACAGTTAAGTATAATAATGATCCTATCATACCTCTATTGAGTTTCAAATCAACACTCTTATCGATACTATTAGAATCTAATTTACATGATGAGCTCATAGGTGTACCAATACTCTTGGAGGTCTCCATGCCAAATTTCTTTAGAATTTCTTTGATGTACTTGGATTGGCTTATAATATCCCCTCTTTGCTTTGTTTGATTTGAAGTCTAAAAAATAATTTAGTTCGCCCATCATACTCATCTCGAACTCCCTCTGCATAAGCTTTGCAAAGTTCTTACATAGAGAATCATTAGTAGCACAAAAATAATATCGTCCACATAAATTTTTATTATCAATATATCATCATTTTGTCTTTTAATGAATAGGGTTGTATCCATATTTTCTCGAATGAATTTAATACTGATCAAGAATTTACTTAATCTATCATACAAGCCCGGAGAGCTTGTTTCAAACCGTATAAAGCCTTGTTCAATTTAAATACATGGTTTAAAAATAAGTAATTTTTAAAACTGGATGATTATTCCACAAAGACTTGTTCAGCAATATATTCATTTAGGAAAGCACTCACATCCATTTGATATAATTTAAAATTTATAAAGTAAGCAAATGCAAGAAGTAATACCCAAAGTAATAGCCTATAATCTAGCTAGAGGGGCATATATTTCATCAAAATCAATACCTTCTTCTTGGTTATATCCCTTAGCTATCAATCTTGCTTTATTCCTTATTATATTACCATATTCATTCAATTTATTTCTAAATACCCATTTAGTCCCAATAATTGGTTGATCATGAGGTCTATCAACAATAGTTCATACATTGTTTCTTTCAAATTGATTTAGTTCCTCATGTATGGGATTAATCCAATGAATATCATCTTTAGCATCATCATAGCATTTAGGTTCAATTTGAGACACAATTGCTAAATTATTGTAAGTTTCTCTAAATGATGATCTAGTCCTAATACCATGAGATGGATCACCTAAAATTAACTCTTTAGGGTGATTGTAAACGTACATCCATTCTTTTTTCAATTCAGTATTACCTTAAGGTTCATCATGTTGGGTTTTGTCATTTTCTTCTTCATCTATCTCTTCTATCGTTGAGTCTTCTTTATCTTTCAAAGTGATCTCCTTGATTTGATATTTAATTTCATTTGCATCATTTAAAACCTCTCTCTTCCTTAATGAAAGATCATTAGATTCATCAAATATAATATGAATTGATTCTTCAACTACTAAAGTCTTTTTATTAAATATTCTATAAGCTATGAGAAGAATAATCGAGAAAAATTTCTTCATCAGATTTAGCATCAAAATTATCTAAACTTGATTTTTTATTATTCAAAATAAAACATCGGCAATCAAAAACATAAAAATAACCAATGTTGGGTTTTCCATCTTTCCAAAGTTCATATGGGGTCTTTTTTAAATAGGTCTAATTAAAGAACGGTTTAAAACATAGCATGCTGTATTGATAGCTTTAGTCCAAAAATATTTTGAAATATTGCTCTCACATAGCATGGTATGTTCCATTTCTTCCAAAGTTCTATTCTTTCTTTCTACTACCCATTTTGTTGGGGTATCTAGCTGCAGAAAAATTATGTTCAATACCATTTTCATTACAAAAATTTTTAAAAGGCTGGTTTTCAAATTTTTTGTCATGATCACTCTGAATAGATAAAACAGAAGAACCTTTTTTATTTATAATCCTTTTAAATAACTTTTGAAATGCAGGAAAGGCTTCGTCTTTGGTGGCTAAAAATAAAACCTATATAAATCATAAAAAGTCATTGATCACAACAAAACCATGTCTTTTTTTACCTAGATTAGTAGTTCTTGTTGAACCAAACAAGTCCATATGCAAGAGCTCCAAGGGTCTAGTGGTAGAAACCAAGTTTTTCGATTTAAAAGAGACTCGAGTTTGTTTTTCAAGCTGACATGCATCACAAATTTTATCTTCTTTAAAAATTAATTTTAGTAAATCATTTACTAAATCATTTTTAATCAGTTTAGATAATAAATTTATACTTGCATGAGCTAATCTATGATGTCACAGCCAACTATTATCAATTTTAGCATTCATAGCAACTAGGCATTCAATATTTTGGTCATGCAGATCATTTAAATCAAGAATATATATATTACCATGCTTATGATCAATAAATTTCATGCACTCATCAGTAGGATTTACAATAATATATAAGGATGATTCAAATGTAACTCTAAAACCCTTGTCACATAATTGACTAATGCTAAGCAAATTATGACCTTTATCTTTATTTGACTGAGGAAAGGCTCAGTCGACTGAAATGCAAATGAGCTTTAACTTCAATTGACTGAGGAAAGACTCAGCCAACTGAAATGCAAATGACCTTTAACTTCAATTGACTGAGGAAAAGCTCAATCGACTGAAATGCAAATGAACTTTAACTTTAGTTGACTGAGGAAAGGCTCAGTCAATTGAAACGCAAATGACCTTTATCTTCAGATGACTGAGGAAAGGCTCAGTCGACTGAAATGCCTCTGTGCGCTGCCTATTCCATTCTTCCTTAGCCTTCAGTCGGCTAGAATTTGTTCCAGTCGGTTGAGGAATAAGAAAGGCCTTTAGCCAAAGCTTCCGAGCGGTTGAAATTTACAAAATGTATGTCAAAGGCTTCAGTTAGCTAGAAGAAAAAATTCCTTCACCAATCCAAAACTTTGAAAAGTCTTTTGCTTCACGTGGGTACATTGTATTATCCTACAATGATCTTTGTCTTAACAATAAACACATTATTACCATACTTAATTGCTTTGTAATCATCAAAATCAATATATAGTCAACAGAATAAAAAAAACTGTTACCCAAAAGAGTATAAATTACCATTTCTATAGAAAAAGCATAAGATTACCTTGATGAAGAATTAAGCTTTTTGGATGCTCCAATTAAATAAATGAAACAAGTTGATTCTAAAAATGATTGAAGTTAGGGCATTTCTATAGTTATAACATTGTTCTTCTTCGATGAGTAATTCCAAAAAATTCTAATTATTCAATTTGTTTGCTTAGAGAAACGAGTCTCCAAGTTATCGCCCATACTAGTAGAGGACACGTGCAATGCACATTTGAGAAGTATAATATAAAATTTTAAATTATAAGAAAAAATAATATAAAAATAACTAGATTTTTCTTATTTGTTTGCACAATTTTTTAATAATTTTTATATTTATCTACTCTAACATATATTGTAACTAAGTATTTTCCTATCCATTTATAGCTGTTATTTCTAATTTTTTAAATTTATATTACTCATAATTTTTTTATGATATTTTCTCTATGTGTTGACAAGATGATTATTATTTGCTTATTTATTCTCATTAGCTTTTGGTGAGAGAATAACAAGGACAAAAGATTTTTTTAATAAAAAGTCATAGAAAATGAAATGTTGTATTATATTTTTTCACTTTTATATTTCTCTGGTTGACATTTTTTATTCTTTTCTTAGTTATCTTTTGTGACAATTTCTTTTAATGTGATCCTTTCCTTACATTTTATATAGTTTTTTTCCAATTTTTTCCTTATTTCATTCATAGATGAGATTCCTTTTAATTATCAATTACTATACATTGAAATCGATGAAATTTTTCTATTTATCTAAAACTAGGATTTTGATGTGATTTCTTTATTTATATGTGGCCACAATTGTATAGGTAATCTGGAAAAAAAATTGAAAGAATAATTTAGGAATAAAAATGACAAACAGAGCAAAAGAGGAATACTATTAATAAAAAGTATTCATATAATGTTCTATTTATGAATTTTCTAATTTATCTAATTGATTGAATGAAAAATTACATAAATGTTAGTTAATATTATTTTACATACACACATAAACAAATATTTTAATAATTTTGTTCTCTTTAATATTTTTGTTGTTATTTTTAGTTTTGATTTATATAAATTCTGAACTTCCTAATAATTTTTTTTAAAAAAAAATCTTGTATTCTAAATCCTTACGCCAAGCCAAGCCAAAATGTCCATGATATTTATTCCTTATTGTTGAAGAGTTATACCAATGGCCAATTTCATTCATCAATCAAAAGCATTTATAATTAGTACGTAGTTCATCAGCAGAAATATATATTCAACACTACTCTCAAAATTATTTGGTGATTTAAATGGTGGGACAGGTGTACTGATGCATGTGCTAATCTTTGGCAAGCGTGCAAGTCAAAGTCACATGGGTGCAATAATGGGAAAAAGAGGGAAGCGTTTGAATGGGACAAAGAACGCAACGCTGTTTGTTTAATTTGTTTTCTTTCGAAAGAGACCACGTTCCTTTACTCCCCCCATCGACGCTAGATCCAACCTGAGACGATCTGAGCTTGGATCTGGTGGAATCTGGGAATTAATGAGGAGCATTTCGAGGCTCCAAAAAAATTCCTTTGCATGTGAAACAAACCGTGAAGTAAGCTGCCATCATTGAGTTTGGGATCCGAGGTGGTAAAGTCGCTGCGCTGGTCTCGTTAATTAACTGCGGAGCGTACACACCACGCAACGACTCCCCCATGCAAACCTTCTTGTTTCAGTTTTGGACCTGACCCCCATGCACCTGCCTACATATATCACTGTTTTCCTTCGTTACTCCAAGGAGAAAATTTTCCGGCTCGCAGCTGGTTAGGCCTTTGAGGTACCATGAGTTGAAGTCTGAGTTAACATGAACTGAATTCTTTTTGCAAGAAATTAACATGGGCTGACCCAACCAAACACACCCCAGCTGAAATGATAGTGGCTCACGATGAAAGTAGAGATGAAGATAAGAAAAAGAAATAATCTTTATTTCTGTTTTATTCCAAAAATAAAGATTTTTTATCTCTTCATTTTTGTATTATAGGAACAATTCTTCATCATTATCTCATCTTCATCTTTTTTTTTTTCTTAATCTGCTTTTAATGGCATATATGAAGTTTTAGTGAAAATTATAAAATAATAATGCAACTGAATTTTGTCTTACTAAATATTAATAAAATTAATATTTACCTTTTAAAATTATTCTTATTATCACAATAATTTAAATTTTAAATTAAATTAAGAACTAATATTGTCTAAATATATGATGCTATTATAGTACTTAGGTATGGAATAATGAGACTAGAAGAGGCAACGATATACTTATTCTAACCTGATCATGACCCGATCTTCACTGGTGAAGACAAAAATAAATCAAATTTTCATTTCCATCTCCACAAGAGATAAGAAATTCTTATCCTAGATGAAGCAGAGAGGAATGGATCCTTATTTTATAGGTTGAAATTGCCATTCTTATTTAAAATTTTCATTGAGGTGCTTTGTTAGTGAGATCATCCACTCAAGTTACAAGCAATCCTATCATAGCACTATGAAGTATGATAACATAAATGTGGAAGCATTAGATAGCTATATAAAGCTAGATAATCTTTATGAATGGTCATCAATACGCTAATGTAAAGGCAAGTATCACACACCACAAGAAAAAAAAAAAAAAAAAGAAAGAAAGAAAGTATTAGTATGGGTTGTCATCATAACACAAGCTGCATTCAGATGGGCAGGCAATTCAATGTGTGGACCTGCAAAGGAGGCAAGCCATCTTTGATGCACTGCCCCACCGATGCAAACAAATCGGTTCATGGGATCGATCTCTCAACACATCTAGCATAATCCCTTGCCTATATGCCAATCATTATTATATAGGATATGTAATTGAGTTCTTTTGGAATCAGTAAACCTAAACTCGGGCAATAAACTCACCTACAAATCCTGCAAACATGCTTCTCATACTTTTGGTATTCATCATTTTCTACTTTCAAACAACAAGTCACCTAAAGGACCAGATTGATGATTAGTAGTAATTGGTCTTGTTAACTTGTTCAAATCACAAAAGTGCCCTTGATTTCCAAAACATGGCCGAGCCCAATGCACGCCGATGAAAGCTGCTCCCACTTTGTGCTGGAGCGGTGCATCTCTGGTCGAGGCAAATCAGTAAATATAGTTGAATTCAACGGGACAAAACATAATTAAAAATCCTCAATTCTTTCATCAAAGGTTATTCATTGACCTCGCTGGAACTAAGAAGTGGAAAATAGCGAAGCATGCATTGGAGTGGTGGTGCCCCTCCAGAGAACCAAAGTTCAGATGGTGCATTCTCTAATAAATCCAAGTAATGTGGAAGTGATTCCAAAATTATGGATATTGTATTGATATTATTAGTATATTTATTGTATCACGTTGTATTATATCTGTTTTGAGCAATGCTCCGGTGATCGTAAAAGAACTCGAGTAAATATAACGATCTCCTACAACAGAGAAGTAATAGGAGTGCAGCTAATGGATGATGCCATCAACATCTATGTTAAGTATCAAAATATGCACGTCTTCAAAATATTTTTGTCTACTTTTTATAGGATTCATAAATAATAGCTAATAATATTAATTCATCTACATATTAAGATAACTACTAAATAAAAGATAACGGTTGAGTGACTCTATATGTTTTTCCTCTATTCATTAATTTAGTCTAAAAAATTAGGTCTTCAGGGCTACAAATAAATCTATCCCAATGATTTGAATCACTCAATTTAATTCGAATCTCACTCTTGTCTTTATTCCTAGATAAAATATAAGGAAATCTACTACTAAGTTAAGTAGATTTCTTCAGTTCAAAGCGTTCTTTGTTATTGTCCATATCCTTCACGTAGTGGTATATCCGTATATTCGTTGGAGTAGGCGGTCAAAAGTTAACAAGGAAAGCTTGCACCGGATCCTTGTATAGCCCAAATCCTACCGAAAATCAGTTGTGCGTCCTCATCCTCATTGCCATCTTTCCCTCCCTTATAGTATTATACAATCGTGTGAGATCCTCCCCCTTGTCCCCATGGTCAAGGCTGCAAATATTCGAAATCGTGCAAGCAAAGAAAAGAAGTTGCTGGCGATCGAAGGGGACCGAATCGAATCCCCTCTCTAACTATCCTTACAACCTCTCTCCCTCTCTCTCTTTCTCTTTCAGTCAGAAGAATGGAATGGTACAATTCTAGTTCTTGGAATCACGTCCTTCTCATCCTCCTCCTCCTCCTCTCCTCCACCGCCATCCTCCTCTTCCTTGCTTCAGGCCGCGGCGGCGGCTCCGACCCTGTCGCCTCCCCCTCTGATCTCACCTCCTTCTCGTCTCTCCAAGCCTCCCGCGCTCTCCATAAACAGCCCGATCGCCTCGTCCTCCAAGTACCCACATTTACTTCTACTATTACTACGTACTATTGTCTTCTAGTTATTTGCTCTGATTTAATCGCTTGGTTGTTTCAGAGGAAGGCGAAGGAGAGATCGACGAGAGGAGTGGAGGAAGAGCTCGCGAGAGCGCGACGCGCCATCCGAAGAGCAGCCACCTCCGCCGCCGTCTCCTCCCAGGGAAACGCCACGGGAAACGTTTTTCATGGAGAACATGTCCCCTTGGCTGGCATCTACCGCAACCCCGTCGCCTTCTTCCAGTACGTGTCCATAACCCACACGTACTCGCTTATCCTTTTTTTTTTTCTTAATATTTTAAATTTAAGATAAAACGAAAAGATATATAATTTTAAAGAAAGAAACCATATCTAAACCTTTTTTTGAGCTACGAGGAGCTTTATATCGGCACGCACGCACGTGTCACAGATGGGCAGTCGAATAATTAAAAAGCCGTGCAAAAAGAGACGGACACAGCGAAGGAGTGGAACTCGCACGCGCGCGTAGGGATGCTTGCGACCACGTCGGGGACATCATTTTCCCCGGCCGCGTCGCTTAGGAGTTAGGGTCACCCGCGGACCAACGATATCTTGGCGTCTATGGTCCCGTTATTCGTTGGGATTCCAGTCTCATATGAACTCCGATGGTGAGGTGGAAGTTGGGCTTGCGGAAGAAAATAAAGGAGTTTATGATTTCGATGTTACTGTGGTAAGCGTGTGAGAGTTAGTCAACGTTTAAACAGCGCAGCTATTATAAAGGAGGATAAGTAGCACCATAATTTATTTTTGGTAACAAGCCTTTAATTTGTTTGCTGAACATTAATTAGTTTATTCATGCTAAAATAGATATCTCAAGGGCAATATTATGGTGCTAAGATAATAAACAAATAGCAGGAATCAGTGTACAATAATAAACGTACCTTATTCAAGTAACGTTACAGTGGTCATGCATTGTGAATCATGGATCAATTAATCTTTCGAACGTACGTTAATTAATTATTGCATGGATGCACGCACGCACGCACGCTTGCAGGAGTTACGTGGAGATGGAGAAGAGGTTCAAGGTGTACGTGTACGAGGAAGGGGAGCCGCCGCTGGTGCACGAGGGGCCGTGCAAGGATATATACACGACGGAGGGGCGCTTCATCGAGGAGCTCGAGCAGCAGCAGGTGGGGAGAGGAGCGAGGACGCGGGACCCGGCGAGGGCCCACGCCTTCTTCCTGCCCTTCAGCGTGGTCCAGATGGTAAGCTACGTTTATGAGCCCCAGAGCTGGGACCACGCCCCCTTTAAGCGCTTCGTCGCCGACTACCTCCGGGTGATCGCCTCCAAGCACCCCTTCTGGAATCGCACCGCCGGAGCCGACCACTTCATGCTCTCCTGCCACGATTGGGTACTCTGCTTTCTTTACTACTACTCCTCCATAATGACTTGAAATGATTCTAAAAGATGAATGATAAGAGATGGATGGGTCTGCCACCTTCAAGACGTCTAATGGCCAGATGCAGACGGGCCCTTGGATCGCATATTTGTTCACATGTAATGCATGGAACTCTATTTTGATGCATGATCCAAGAGCCTGCGCCGCATCAACCTAACCATTTCGTAGATTTACCATGTAGAATCGTATAAATTAATTGCAGTAAAATAGAAACTGGATTTAACTTGGATTATTTATCATGCGAAATGGATGGATAAACTCGTTATAAACGCAATAAGATGGCAGTAAGTGTAATATTAAAAAAAAAATTTAAAGAAAAGGCGTTGAAGGAAATCCATGTTTTATGAATTAAAAATATTTTCTTACTGGTGAGTTTGGACTGCGGGTTACTGAGTTTTATCACCAGTTCAAAAGTTCGTATATCTCAGTTAGGATTTGAACTTTTCAGGTATTGTTGTCATCTTCGAGTGAATTCCCTGAAATTTAAACTATAAATTAAAAACAGTAATTTTTAAATACAGATAAACGCTGAATCATCATCTTTTACGGTTTATGACTATCTAAATTTCTGCATGTAAACCTGAGAATATTATATTACATATAATGATTCCTAGTTCCATAAGGTGAACACGCGAGAGCTTGAAAATCTTAGAAGCGAAGCAAACTTTTTGACTTTCGAGAACCTTCCTGTTCAGAAGAAGGCAGCCCCAACTCTATCTCATAATAAAAGCAACCCAACGCACTACCGAACGATAATATTTAGCCTAGCATCACATCATAATTCATCCACGCTATGATTTGGGGTGACATATATCTGAGGATCCTGATCCCTAACACGATTCTTTGGCTAAAATATTCTTTTTGTCCTCAAAATTTTATTTGTTACAATTTAGTACTTCAGATTTTAAAAATATTAGTCTTAATATTTTATTATATGATTAATTAAAATTAATAGAATAATTAATAAATTAAAATTGATCGAAAACATGAATTATTACTTGAACTCTAACCAGATAGTGAATGCGATAGGATAACACATTAATAAGAGGATAGAGTTTATCCCGAGAATAGTTGAGAAAATATCCATTCTTTTTAAATAACAACTTTGTCATCAAGGGATAGCTCTAGTTATTCATGAATTCCTAGGGAATAAGTTCAAGAGATAACCCATGGTTAAACATGAGTTATCCTTCTGGTCAAACTTTTTTAGGCTGTGTTTGATAGCTTTTTGGCTATCCCTGGATAAATGTATAGGATAGCATTTATCCAGAGGATAGCTGAGGGGATAAGTACCTTTTTAAAATTACCACTATGCCATTAAGGGATAACTTTATTTATTCATGGGTTCCCTAAGGTAGTGTTTGATATGGGGGATAAGAAGGGATATTCCCTAGATATCCCTTCTTATTCCCAAATGCTATAGCTAGAAGGGATAGGTCTAAAAAAAATTAACCAAAGGGGATAACCCATGATTAACCATGGTTAACCATGGGTTATCCCCTGGACTTATTCCCTAGGGAACCCAGGAACAACTAAAGTTATCCCTTGATGGCAGACTTATAATTTAAAAAAATGCTTATTCCCTCAGCTATTCCCTGGATAAATGCTCTCACGTACATTTATCCAGGGATAGCTTTTGGGCTATCAAACACTACCTAAGGAATAAGTTCAGGGGATAACCAATGGTTAAACATTGGTTATCCCCTATGGTTAAACTTTTTCAGCACTATCCCCTGCAGCTATAGCATTTGAGGATAAGGAGGAATATCTAGGGGATATCCCCTCTTATCCACCATATCAAACACACCCTTAAAGTTATCCTTTATAGGTATTGCTTTTGGGCTGGATATTTTCTCTTATCCCTTTTTCAAATACTACCTTAAAATCGGGTGATAAGGATCAAGTAAACGTTTGAGCAAGTATATGTTTGCTTACTTTTTTTTTTTTTTAAGTTTTTGACTTTTTTAAGGCTTTTTTTGAATTGGTTATTAAGATAGATATTGTTAACTGGGTATTGGCTAGATAGCAGTTAGCCAACCGTACGTTGGGGTCAATATGTGATCCAAACATGCCCTAAAAGGCTAAAAAGCTATGGGAATTCGTTTCTAACCATGTCCTTTATAAGAACGACAACATGGAGAATTTGCATGATGCAATGCTTGGGAAATAACTAGAAGCACTTGTCCTTAACAACTAACACGCACGACGCAGGGTCCTCATGCATCCAGAGCCAGCCAAGAGCTTTATCACAACTCCATCCGGGCCCTCTGCAACGCCAACACCTCGGAGGGCTTCCTCCCCCACAAGGATGTCAGCATCCCGGAGATCGATCTACACGACGGCGACATGCCCCGCCAGCTCCTCTCCCCTCCCTTTCCTGACATCTCCGACCGTCCCTACCTCGCCTTCTTCGCCGGCGGCAACCACGGCCCCATCCGCCCCCTTCTCTTCCGCCATTGGAAGGGCCGCGACGCCGACCTCCCCGTCTACGAGTACCTCCCAAAGGGCCTCGACTACTACTCCTTCATGTTCAAGTCTCGCTTCTGCCTCTGCCCCAGCGGCCATGAGGTGGCGAGCCCGAGGATCGTCGAGGCCATCTACGCGGAGTGCGTGCCGGTGCTGATGTCGGAGAGCTATGCGCTGCCGTTCAGTGACGTGTTGAGGTGGGAGGCGTTCTCGGTGTCGGTCCCGGCGGCGGATATTCCGAGGCTGAGGGAGGTGCTGGAGAGCGTGGGGGAGGAGGAGCTGAGGAGGCTGAGGGAAGGAGTGAAAGCAGTGAGGAGGCACTTCGTGCTTAACCACCCGGCCAAGAGATTTGATGCGTTTAATATGATACTGCACTCGGTGTGGCTCAGGAGGCTCAACGTTAAGCTCGGTTAGTTTGGAGCTGCTGTGGTTCGAGAGGGGAGGGCTAAGCTTCGTCGTCGTCTTATTGGTTGTTTTGTACGTGTTTTGATGGAGAATGGCGGCCTTTAGGCTTTTTCTCCCGCTTTTTCCCTCCCCTCATCTGATCCCGATGTCAAAAGAATCTACATTCCTATTTTTAGGCCCTAGGCCCAGGTATAGAGCACGATTTCGTCCCAGCTTGAGTCACAGGCCTTTTACTATCGTAGCTGAAGTCGCATTGGCACTCTTTTCACATATAATCATAATGAAGATGGCATCAAATACGGCTCGAATTTACCTGACCAATGGAAAACCAAAGCATCGATTATTAAAGGAAGCTATTTAATCCAGGTCTCTGGTCACAAGCAAGCATCATATCGAAAGCCTCACATTTTAATGCCGCTAAACTGTAGAGAATGCTAGACAGTGTTCCATCATTTTATCACAAAGTCACCACCTTCTTGAAGAGGCTAACAAAGTTTAACAAGCTCAGCCAAAGAAAAGTTAAGAGATCTATAGGGATGATATTATGACAGATCATGGCGAATGTGCCAACACGGGAATAAATAAACAGGATTATTATTGATCTATATGTTTGAATTAAATAATAATCCTACAAATTCCAGCACTGGATCAAAAAAAAAAAAAAAAAAAAAAAATTCCCCTCCTGTTAAACTAATTAAGGTACAGATGGAACATTAGATTCCCCTCTTAAAAAGCTCGTCCTCGTGACGTATTCTGGCTCCAATGCACTGCTTTAATGCATCTTCGATAGCACCTTCCAAATCAAGAACCTAGAAGAGGATGCCAAGGTTGTGTCATGAATAAACTATTGGTAATCAGATTAAAGATGCCAATATATATATATATATATATATATAATTCATATATAGAGAGAGTAGAGGGTAGACTGGCTACGTTAGAACATAGCCAAGCTTGAATCCGATAACCTTCCTCATCTTCATATTGACACAATTTATAAATTTTAAAGATAGAAAACATAAAAAAAATAAAGCAACTCTAGGATCCGTGTGGATTTAAGGTTAGAGAAGATAATCAAATTTGAACTTAGTACTACACTTTTGGATTTAAATGAATTTTCAAATCATTCCATTTTTTTCATTTTTTTTATCTTTGCAATCCATAAATTATATGAATCCAAAAGGATGACTGAATCTAACTCCCACTCTCTATAATATATATATAATACTGCAGCATACATCTTCGAAGAGACCAAACGACGGTTTCTAAAGAGAAAAAAAAATGCACTCAACAGTGGTGAAATTCAGGGTAACCGTCCTTATCAAAGAATGGTGTCTCCATCAGTTGATAAAGCAGCTAAATGCATTTATCTAGAACTTCCTATTAAATTCAGCAATTCAAGATGCAATTAACAAAATAACTTGTCAAATTTAGCAATGCAAGAACTATTTAACGGGACCCACAAGCACCAAAACTGTAGCCTCTTGCACAGATGTCAGAAACTAATAATTCTCAGATGTAAGCACCTTAGGATAAGCAAATCAATCTAGGGTTTCAAAGAAACAGGCCTCGAGTGTTGAGAAACAGGACAACTAACTACATTCAAAATATGTGGGAAAATAAACCTAGGAGAGAGAAAGTATAATTGAGAGAATGTAGCAAACCTGCAGTCATGTTCTTCCACGTCACCTCCTGTCCAGCCTGCATTGCCTGCAGGAATAGCAAACATGAATGAAGAAAATATGACAACAGAAATAGAAAGTGAATCTAGAAGCATGAGAAAACAGACTAACGTATAAGTAAATACCTGTTGGACTCGAGCTGAATCATTGATCGAATTTGCAACCTGAAAATGGGCATAATTGAAATCCTAAAAAAGCGATTTTTATAGGATCAGTCCTAAATGCAATTGTAATGGTAATAATCAATTCCATCTGCAAATAAGCCACTAAAGGTTTGAGTTTGTTAAGCCCTTTCTTTGTTCTATAAATGGTTACTTTTGATCACCATTAACTAAGCGATCCAACATTAACTCTTGTAATATCCTCAGCAATCTGTCACCAGGAATTATTTGGTTATGCAACATCCAACAAAGACATCCATGTTCATACTTACAGGATGAACATGAGGCCATGGAAAGAACAATAACGAAGCCTTAATCCTAAACTAGATAGGGTTGGCTCCATGAAAACAACCACAAAGTAATATAATTAAACCACAAAATTAGGATACTAAATCATCAGAATTTACCTGATTGTTTTGCTGGCCAGCCAAACCAGAAGCTTGATACTGTGATGACAATTTTCCACATTAATAAATGAAGTAAATTTGGGCATTAGTATAGAATCAAGTAAAATACTACCGACCGATGAAGTCTGAAGGAACTGCTTTGGTTCCTGCTGCCTGAGCTGCACTTGTGATTGTGTTTGTTGTGTTTGAGACACTTGGGTAGACTGCATTGGTGATTGTGATTGTGCTTGAGATGGTGGCTGAAGCTGTTGAGTAACAAGTTTCTGCTGTTGCTGCAGTTTCCGCTGTTGTTCGAAATGCATCAACTCTTCGGGTTTCTCCCACTACAGAAACAGAAAAATGCACATTTTTTCATATCTAGAGAAACACAAAGAAAAATGTTATGGACTAGAAAGGACACAGAAGGATTATTACCCTGCTTTCACGAGTAACACAATTGTAGTAATATTTATATCCATCAGGAGAGGTGTGCTCTGACCAGTCACAGGATATTGGAGCTGCAGATTGAGTAGCTACTGGAGGTGGAGTTGTGGATGCATTTGTTGATGACGTAACCACATTGGGTGTGCTAACAGGATTGCTGGAAGCTGATTGGGATACAACTGCATTCCATGGTGACTGTAGAATGCAATTAACAAAATTCTGTATCAGTACAAAGTACAACATGAATAGTGGTGATATAGTTAGCTTCATAGTTTTCCAGAAACATTGACATAATTAGAGGAAAAGCATCTTCAAGCAAATGTGTTGATTATAATACATTGCACAGAATTTTGACCAAAATATCAGTGGAAAGACCAAGTCTAGCCCAAGAAACTAATGGATTACCTGCTGTTTTGCAGTCTGAGAATTTTGCTGCTGACTTGCACTTGAGGGCTGCATCATATGCAGCTGTTGCTGAAGCTGGGAAATTGCCTGATGTGATGACTGAAAGCTTAGTTGTAAAGCTTGTGCCTGTTGTTGCAGAAGCGCTTGTGAGAGCTGTGACGGCAATTGTTGGACAGGCTGCTGAAGCTGTTGCTGAGAGACGGTAGATGCAGGCATCTGCTGTTGGCTAGAAGCAGCAGCCATAGCTGGTTGCTGTAGATTTAACGGAATCTGCAGACCAGTGGCAGTCTGCTGGAATAAAGCTTGTGAAGAAGGCAGCTGTGCAGCCAAGTTAAGAAACTGTTGGGATGGCAGAGCCTGGCTAATGGAGGGAAACCCCATGGTTTGAGGGATTTGAATATTGCCAAGCTGCTGCATTGGTACCTGCAACTTTATATCAGTGAATGAGAAGCCAAAATTTCTTGCATTGGTCCAGTTACTGGGAAGGTACCAAGTGCCTGAGGGCGTAAGTGGCTTACAGTGTCATGAATAGGCCAACGCCTTCATGCCTAAGAAGCAGAGCTCAACACAAGCACTGCATGTGGTGTGGAGAACAAACTGAGCTGAGCATCACACACCACTTAGGAGTGTCTTTAGCAGGAAAATAGATTAAGACAATAATAAAATTCACAATTTTATTTAATTTGAAGAGCCCTACTACTACAAGAAGCCTTTGCTCTTACTCTCTCATCCATGTATTTTAGGAGAATGTGGAGCCCTCTTGTTTCCACTATGAAGTCCAAAACTTATGCACACGCCCATCCAAACCAAGTAAAAGTTGATTAGGGATGTGAAATTCTTAATCAATTATTGATGCCTTAGTATATGCAAAGAAGCACATGTCCGGCTAATTTTTGACTTGAATGACTTAGTGAAGGAGGAAGAGTAAATCATGTTTGACGTGCACATTTTATTTTTGTATTTTTAATCTCCTACAATATAAATCTAACTTATCATGCAACAGAATATGCATATAATTGCCGTCTGTTTTGGATGCATTTTCAGTTCTCTTCTTAAGCCATCTTAGGTTTATTTAGCCTTTTCTATTTCACAAATGTGCTGTTATGTATCTGACTATCAGGTTTCAAACTTTTTGCGTGCTAAACTATTCTGATTGTTTATAAAAAATAATTAATAAAGTGATAATTATCTTTTTACAAATATATGAAATAAATGATTTATTAAAAAAATTATACAGAGAGATTAGTAATTAATGGATGATAAGCTATTCCACTGTGTTATACACAAACGGTCCACAGATAACTAATCAAAAAGGAACAGAGAGACTTACAGAAACTGAAGATGTTGTCAGGTCACCAGCTATGGCAGCTAAATTAGTACCAAATCCCTGACTGCAAGCTTGAGGAGATGGTTCCATTGACTCAGGGCTCACTGGATGCCAAGCATTAGGTCGCATGCCTCCACTCATTGGCTCAGCAAATTTGGGTGGTCCACCAATTGGCTCACCGAGTGCAGGTGATGGCCTGCACAAATAATATAGGGCACAAACAAGAATAAGAAACTTAGACCATGAACAAAAGAAAGAAAAAAGACAGATTGACTGACATTGCAAAGACAATTCATGCTCCTCTTTCGAAAAGGCAGTGTCATAAACCATCAGCAAAAGCTTTTCCTCACTCATAATAAGAGACAATATATAAAAAAAATATTTCTAATATCTAGATAAAGATATATTATGGACTTTGTAGATAGATTTACCTGGTGCACCAAAATTATGTAAAATAAATCCTAAAATGCAAAATCTAAAAGAGCAACTACTTCAGTTAAATAATGTGTTAAACATCCTTCAAAAGTCAAGGCATGACACAGATATCTTATGAAACTATAGTAGTGTACCCAACTGAGCCTGTACACAACAGCCTCATGCAGAAAAAAGAAAAAGAAAATCCATCCCTCTTCTTTCCTTATTCTAGACAACTGACCTTACCAAAGGTTCATAACACCATGCAAGGCAATAATGCTACCTTGAATAAGCTTAGGGATGATTATGCTTCCCATCATATAGCATCTACCTTGATCTTTGATTTGAAATTTTGGTTGAAAACAAAATAATTTAGCCAAAATGAACCAGTCTCTACTAGAACCAATCGCAAGATTATTTGGTGTTAGTCAAATTTCAATCAATATTAGCCCTATTTGCCTCATTCTACAGTGGGAGGTTTATTTATCGGAAATAGATCAAGCATCGAGAAATCGTATTGCATAATCAGTCCTTATACAACTAGGTAGCATTCTATGAATTTTTAACTTATCTTTAGAACAATTTTTAAATTATCCGTGCATATTACCAGTGTTTAAACTATCTTATATCTAATGAAATCCATGCTACTTCACGTTTTTGTTCTACTTTTGAAAAGAACTATAAATCAAGGATTCCTGGAACTTAACATTAACAAAGACATTTTAGTATATAATCTAGTTGATTCAACGCATGAAGCAATTATCATAGTCATTATAATTGGCAATTGCATGCACTGGTAAGACAGTACGAACTGATATACCTTTTAAATAACTGTCTTTCAAAAAGTTTTTCAGGGCACACTATACGCAACTAAAAGATACCTCAATGGGCATGGCAAATGGTCTTTGGTACTAGAAACGTGAGCACCACCACAATTCACTAAGTTGAGCAAGCACAAAAGTGAATTTGGTGAGCTCTTAAAATTTAGGATGTGAAAGACATTGGACAGTGTAGAAAATAATACAGTGCCATAAAATTACAGTAACTAATCAATGACTGTAGTTTTAAGAATTGATCACATGAGGACTGAAAGAATGAGAACAATAAATGATGTAATTGCAATTGGAGAAAGATTAACTTTGATAAATGCAATAGCACAGATCAAAAGGAAAAAACTAGAATGAAAATGGGCTTCACAGCATTAGAGAGAGTGGGCCAACAACTTCCAGAACAGGTGCATGACACCTAGATTGAAGATTTTGGTTACTGAAAGTCTTTGTCCAAAGCATTACTTGTAAATCTGGAACCTTAACTTTCACTTCATGGATGGGAGGTTCATTTTTGTCACAGATAACTAAAGAGTAAGGAAAGAATGCTTTATGAGTGGTATAACAAGTGTGATCAATCCATGCATAAGAAAAAAAGGTACATACCCATTTTTTGAACATTCAGGTTTGCATACAAATAAATGGGGCACTTGTGAAACATTGCAATGCGAAAACAACAGGCACTGCAGGTTCTAATATGGTCAGGTTCAGGTTTTGCAAAATATAACAGGGGCTCTAGGCAAAAGATCGTGAAAATATAATAATGTAGGTGTTTCTGTTGAAAAGAGAAAATGGAGGGAGTCCAGATATGTTTTATGGTGCAAACAAATTTAAATTTATCCAACTAAATGCCCTTTCTAGTACTAAATGCTTCTGACCAGTGCTCTGCAATTCACAAAGGAGTATATCTAAATCGAGAATTTGCTGTTTCACCCTTCTTGGAATGCTAAGAGATGAGAAACAATGATGCTCATTGCATGCAGGGTAATGTATCAAATTATGGTGGAGGAGGATATGTCGGATCACACTTTAAGTTATATGCAAATATTAGAACATAATTAAATAGATCCCAAGAAAGATGTTATGTAACTCATCCTTTCACATGTGCAGCACAATTCTGCTATACCAAAGATTGACACTACTGCAGATTCATTAGGGATGAAAGAACTAGTAACGGCACATGTGTTGCATATGACTATTCAACAGGGAGTATTTGATGGTAGCTGTGATGCAATAACCAGAAAAATTTTAGGACTTCAAAATTTACTGCCGTGAACTCTTTTTATGTATAGTTTATTTTGGGTTGTTAGCTGTCCCTCTATTTCAGAACATCAAGATGACAATATTTATTGTCAAATAGATTATTTCTGGAGGTAAGCTCATAGCTATGTGCACTCCAGCAATTTATATTGCCACTATGTTGTCTCTTTCCAAAATTTGGTAGAGTCATGAGAAATTCAGCTGTAATGAAAGGAGAGTAACTGTGTCAATTTTGGATTGAACAGATAATGTTACCATGTTGCCCTTCGTGGTGGTCAGGTGAAGCTGAAGTCACACTCCAATGTTGAAATTATAACAAAGAATTTATATTAGATTCTTTGTCTTAACATTTTCCTACCATATGTATTTCATTATCCTCAACACTGACGGGAAAAAAATTAAAGGAAAGCAGGAAGCTCATGCTTTTTTTTCCCCTTGACATACTGACACATCAAACACTGTCATGGCATGTCTTGAAACTTAACATTTTGCTTGGGCTATGTTTCCACCTTCTAATTCAGAGTTATAAAACAGAGCACATAAGTTCACAACATACCTGACCCCCATTGCTGTTTCTGATCGAGGACCAAAACCAGGGCCTCCAAATGCAGGACCACCCCTAAAATTGGAAACAAACTAGTGTATTTACAAATAATATTGTTAAAAAATAAGGAAGAAAATAATCCTAACAGCAAATGAGACCTTGATTCACCAGGCCTGGGCCTTTTAGGATCAGCAAGCCGTACAATCAATGGCTGATTGCAACCCTAGCAGAAAATGAAATAAATATAGGCATTGTTCATAAGTTCAAGAAATGTAGCATATTTATCTTAGTATAAAAAGTTAGCTTACCCTCATCACATAGGTTCCATTAAGGGCATTTATAGCTGCTGCTGCCATCTCTCGATTTGAAAATTTCACAAAGCCACACCCTTCAAAAATCATTTAAATATAAATATGAGAAACATGAAGATATGAACATTCAAGAAAGCTCATATACTGTGAAAGGACACACCACGGCTTTGCTTCCTATCATCCCTCATAATGTAGATATCTTCAACATGACCATATGGAGAAAATATCTGCCACCAAAATATCACAGTTCTGTAAACAACTTGACAAGAACAACATAACATCTGACCCAGAAAATTTTTATTAAGCATAAGATTTTCTGTATTGTTGTATTTCACCTTTCTAAAGATGTCTTGATGGAATATTTTTGCATTAGAAAAATATCAAGCAAAAAAAGGAATTGCCAGTGGAAACATTACTGCTTGCATCACTTTAAATGATCACATGCATAAGCATGTATAAAATAGAGACATCACTTTGGTCAAGAACTACTGTGTTTGCCAAATCCAGTACAAGGTATTGTTGCACTAAAAACTGTACATACATTGCGTCTTCCTCATGAAATAGTTGTCAGGAAATGCTTACTTCCTCAATTTCCATTTCGGTGGCCTGCTTATTGAGTGACCCAACAAACAACTTATGCTCAACTGTACCTAAGGGAGGGGAAGACATCAGACTAAAAAGTAGTGGCAGTAGAAGTGAAATAAACAATTCCAAATAACAAATATGAGCATGTACTGATACAATATAACAGACATGGCATATATTTCTGGACTGCGATTGGTCATCCAAATGTGCATCACAAGAACATAGTACAAGTAACATAAGCAACTATATACATGTAAATTGAAGTACCATCATCATAATTCAAACAATTATTTGCTGTAAAAGATGTCATAAGGCTCACCACATCATTTTTGCCATATCTCGCATTGCATGCTTTCTGAGCCTGAATTTTAAGGAGCCTGATTATGTATTTTGACATCCATTTCCATGAGAGAGAGGGAGAGTGGGGACAGTGATATCCATAATCTTATAACCAACCAGATAATCTCATTATTGACTAGTGGTAGGAAAATATCAATAACCTTCTAATTATCCTCCATGAAATAAGAGCAGTAAAATCATCTCTTCTTTGTCATAAATATTTCATGGATGCAAATAATCATTAAGTAAATCGAATTCTCTGTGACTGAAATAATCAACAAATGTCTTCCAAAAAATTTGATGCTCAACTTAGGGAAAGGACCAAAGTTAAAATCTCATGGGACAGAGGCATCCTAATTTTTCTATGGAATGAGATGCCCTGCATCCCGTTCCATCCGAATTTTTGATCTGGTCAAGCATCCCAATAGCTTCTTGGAATGCTTTTTTTCTTTTAAAAAAAATATTTGTGAAGCTTTAGTATTTTATTTGATTTTTAACCATATTTGAACTTCAAAAGTTAAACTTTTGTGATCAATTAGATCTATTTAAAATTATGGTGCCAATGTATAATGGATGAGATAGGATGGCATGACTGAGACCAATCTTGAAATCTCTTTGGAACGAGATAGGATGGCCAAGTTGACCCTTGTCCCATTAAGACTTGAAATCTCTTTGGATGAGACAGGATGGCATGACTGAAACCGATCTTGAAATTTCTTTGGAACAAGAGAGGATGACCAAGTTGACACCTGTCCCACTAAGACTTGAATCACTAGATAGGACCACAAATAGGAAACATGTATCATCAATAAATTATTACAATTTGTGACTAAAATCTGCATGCTAACTGTAATTTTTTATTGCATCTCAAATGGTCAATCAACATTTTCCAAGAATACTGCATATGACACAATTAAGGTCTTGAAAGCTAAATATAGATTTTTAGATGCCATAATTTATTTTCACATGAAAATATTTCTGATTTGGAAACTTAACGCTGCATAACAATCAACCTTGACTTTCATGTGAAAATGACTTTGATTCATGACTAAAAACTTGTTCTATGGGGTTAGCATAAGCCAAAAACAACAGTAACTAGCTATTCTGCAAGCTTTGATTTAAATTTATGATGAGAAGATGTTAATCGATAAATCTAGAGCTAAATAAAAGGACTACTGCCAGCAGGCATATAGTTCAGAACTTTGCCAATATATTAAATAGAAAGAATGAACACAGGGAGGCCAGTTACACATTAACATACTTACCATCTTTCCTTATTACCTAAACTTGATGTATAAACACTAAACTGATTTACATGGACAAAGGAGTGCTCTAAAAGACTACCAGCTAGGATAATTACCAAGGCGTTCCCGTTCCCCATCAGCATATCTTACTTGAATAGGACCTGACCCCTGTCAAAAACAAAAAGATAAATTTCTCAGATAAAAAGTTAGCAGAAAAGTTATAGGACAGATAACAGATGCGTACCCACCCCAGGCAAAGTATACTGGTTATGCAAAGCTTTGATGGCTCTGTCGGCCTCCTCTGAAGTTGCATATTTTACGAAACAACAACCTGTAGATGTAAAGGTTCTGTATCTTGATCCACTGTGTGTTCAAAAATCTCTTATAATGATCATATAGCAT
Source organism: Calamus simplicifolius (assembly GCA_900491605.1). Classification (NCBI taxonomy): domain Eukaryota; kingdom Viridiplantae; phylum Streptophyta; class Magnoliopsida; order Arecales; family Arecaceae; genus Calamus; species Calamus simplicifolius. The sequence continues at coordinate 7,634 of UESW01002771.1, read as the reverse complement.
GGTTGAATGATGAAGAACTGAGGGTGTAAGTTGTGCAATACATTTATGCAGTACATAACATAAAGATTACAGGAAATATCTTTTATTTTGATTTTTAAAAAGTCAAATGGAATGCATAAAGGATGATGAACATATGCTGAAAGTTCTGCAATGCATCTGATTAATACACAACACGAAGAATTCTTTAAAAAAAAAATTGTCACAAATGAATGCTACATTTTAAGTTTCGACTATACTATCAAAGTCAAGTACCTCATTGCTCAAGAACCAAGAACCTTTTAAGACATCATATCGAACTGGACTTAGGTCCACTGGTTGGTACCCCTCATGCAGCACACGTGATGGGGAGAGGATCCGGTAGTGGATTTAAACCAAGAAGGTGGCATTCCTACCATTTATCTCAAACAAATTATTAGGATGTTATGCTTAGAGGAACATGCATTTGGATGCTCATGCATGGATACCTGAAATGCATGTCTTATTCAGAACTCTGCAAACAGATTCATTAACATGTTATACAACTTTTAAATCCATATTAATAGTCAATTCTGTTGTTCAATCAATTAAACAACTAGAAATTTGCTATTTTAAATAAATAACTGATGGAGCTTGGAATTTTGTGTCAGAAACACAAATTGTGGTTTTGATCTTTGAAGTATCTAATCATGATAAATTTTGACCTATACATATATTAGGATATGTTGATGCCATTCTAGATTTTATAAGGCACACCATGCATAATGTTTCCCAGGTTCCATCAAGGCCATCCATTAGATGTCTACTTCATTGCTACCTTATAGGATATATGGCACATATCATGATTGACTTTGTATTCTTGATTTAAATGGACCACCTTATCTTTGCCACTAATCAATAACCTATTGTAACAAGTTCAACCAATAATATTAACACCATGACTTAGATAAGAAAATGTTTTATCAAAGTAGAAACTTCCCTATTCCACTGAATAATCAAAAGACATTACATAATCCTCTGACAAAGTCTGATAGTGTTGCCTAGTCAACAGTCTTCAGCAACCTGATCAGCATGTTCACTACTACAAAGTGATGCTGGGCCACAACCTGACTTCATTAACTCTTACATGCAAACCTGCATTTACGTCTTATAGATAGTTTTACCATTTAAACAATTTGTATGAAGACAAACAACTATCTAATAGTATGCTATCCATTATTTGTACAAAGGAGTTTGCATATCTATACCTCTGAATGCAACAAATGCTGTTAATTTTACTGCTCACCCGACCATGAAAAATAGCATCTATAAAAATTTTAGATACTTGCTATGATCTTTTGTCACAAGGAAAAAATATAATGTTAACAAACCATGTAGGATCAGCACTTCATAGGACCACACAAAAGGTGTCAATGGATAAGGATCAATTATTCAATTCCATCCCTAAAATAAAATGTCATAAGCACCATCATTCCTTGCAATTTCTCCTGGTTTTTGAGGCAATAGTAAGACAAAACATTCCAAGGAACACCAGATTCATGTTCCTACAATCAACTAAATGCAATCTATTCTCATGGTTACATAAATGAGGTTATGATTATTATGCATTTATATTTCTCTATTGGATTCATGTCCATAAAATGTAACCATAGCTGTATGTTGACTATCAATCTATCATAACCTTCCTCCTTTCTTTGGGATTGAGGCCAGCAATATACAAAACTCATGTTTTGTACATAACTAGAATTTATGCATGCATATCAGATGCACAATGTTAAGTTAGAATTCCCCTAAAGAATAGATAAAATTCCTGAACATTAGACATCTTCATGATTTATATTATATCAAATGAAAATGTTGGAATTTAGAATATTCCATCTAAATTGCATTGACCCCTAGAATACGCTTGACCCAAAAAAAAAGGAAAAGAAAAACAATTTATTCTCATGCTTACATGAATGAGGTTATAACTATCATGCATGCATATCACATGCACAATGTCAAGTTAGCATTTCCCAAAAGAATCAATAAACTTCCTGAACACTAGACATTTTCATCATTTATATTATACTAAATGAAAATTCTGGAATTTATGGTATTCCAATAAAATTGCATGCATTAATGTTTGTCCCCTAGAATACCCTTGACGCAAAAATAGAACAAGTAAGCAACATCTGTCAGGTCTTCTCATCATCACACATATATTCAAAATTAGAAGAACAAAAATGATGCAGTGCCTAAATGCCTAATTAAGATCCAGTTAAAATGTCAACTTACTATAATATAGATAGCTCTTGTCCATTCCAATCATGTCTTATCTTAGCATAGATGCACATGGCTCTCCTTTATTCAATCAAAGTGGATTGATATCCCATCTAACTATAACTATATATGCCTTTCTATTCTGAACGAGTTAGGTTAAGAACATAGGTTAATATTTGTTCTTACCATACATATAGACATCTCACCTCTATGACCAAGTTTTCAACCTTATCATAAATATAAATGCCTATCTATTCCATCCAAATCAATGTTGTAGCAATCCTTTAAGATCATCTAATATGCAAGCCTTCTTTTATTTATATTCTCTTTGGTTTTATTCCATAGTGAAAAATAAATATCAAAACATGTAAGTCAAGAAAAGAACAAGCAAGGTCCACAAAACCGGCACAATTCTTGATACGGGTACATTACTAGTTTGGTACAATATGGTATACATCCCACACCAAAATAGGGTATTCATATCTTTTTTTCTCACTTCCAACCACAGTACCATTTGAAATATGGCGAGGCGGGTTGGCGCTAGGCAATACAAGATGGCTTCGCTCGATTTGAACTGGTTTGATTTATACCAAATTGAACCTCAATATCATATCGATGCCCTACCGATATGATCAGTATCAATCAATACAACAAACCTTAAGAACAAGGGTTTATTTAACAATTCACATGTCAATAAGTAAATGAATCAAATATAACAATTCTTGATGGCATCACAGCCATCTACTAAACTTTTTTAATTTCTATTTCTATTTTATTTAATTCAATATTTTAACTCTTGTTTCGCGTATATGTCTGTCTTGTTTTTCATTTCATTTATTTATATTTTGTCTTTATGTTAAGTAGTTTTTTTATATCTTATTCAGTTCTGGTCTTTTTATCCTTTCGTCTGACTGCATTACACATATCAACTTTTAGTTGCAAATAGAAATACAAAGTCCTCTCAGACCAATTACAAGTTTTTATGCTATATATGTGCTATACAGAAATCTTTGAGTTAAACATCCGTGTTATCAATTATTAACTTGCAACAAACCAAAGACTATATGCATGGAAATACAAACTTACCCAAAAGGGGGGGAAACTAACAAATAGAATCTAGGATGTGAAATTTGAAGAAAAATGTCACTTGGGGGGGGGGGGGGGGGGGGGGGGGAAGGAGGAGAAGATGAACCAAAATAATTCACCAATCAACTTAATATTTTGATCAAAAGTGAGGTTTGACACACAAAAAAACTCCAAAAGATATACACAATGTTCTCTATTGATCTAGCCATCTACAAATACCAAAAAAGAACAAAAAACTAAATGATGTATAGGAAGCAGGGAAAGTTCATAAAGCCAAATATTTTTAAAGCAGTTCCTGTCTATTTCTTGGACCATGTTGATGATCCAAAACCAACTGATCTCTAATGAATCCATAGAAAACATGAATAATATGGCAACACATCATTATTTCTTTTAATGAAATCACCCAAAACTAGGGTATCGTCATGGGCCATAGTTCAAATTGCCAATAATTTAAGTTGTACAATATTGCATTTCTTAAATGTTCAGACAGGCAATGCTGAAGAAATTGATCTCCTGAACTTTCACCAGAGAGTGCAACACATCCATGAAAAAAAAGCACCAGATCTCAGAGAAAAAAAATGAAACAAATAAGGAAATAAGCAACTCAATTGCCTGTGAACATAGATCTGGGCACAATAAGGATAACATAGAAGATCTTTGCTAAACACTTCAGAGGTTTCTTTCTGAAAAATGAAAGTGAGGATAAAGTTTAATGAATCGGGGCAACTGAAGATCACATCCCTAATCAAGAATCATGAACACGACCGATGAACTGGCAGTGGAACAATTTGACAGTAGTTTGTAAAATATGAAACATGATTATCATCTAGCAAAGCAATTAAATCCACAAGCAGTTAATCACCCCTGTATGCTTATAATTTCCTGCAGTCGTAATTTTAATGAATTGTGAAATTATAAGCAGTTTTAATATTTGTCATGGGACTGAATGATAGGAAATTATTAGAGAAAATAAGGCATATTGTATTCTGGCATTGCAACAAGTCAACAGCAGTAACCCTTTAACAATAAACAACCTGTAAAGCAAAGGTCACACCATCCATGTTCCATAGTAGAATCCGTGCAGGATCTCATTCTAAATCTCATGATCAAAAAGGCCTCAAAAACAAGAGACCACAAAACTGACTTGAGTGTCATGGAATTTGCAAAGCAAGCAACAACTCACAATAAATTGATAGCGAACTTCAAGTTGATATTTAATGCACAATGTAAGTCATCTCCACAATTCCAGCCTTCAAAGCAATATCACACATGTGTGCACTTGCACACCAATTTTCAGGGAACATCATCACTTGCAAATATGAAAGAAAAGATAGAACCGGTGGAAGTTTTTAATCTCCTCTCACTGGCTCATGTGTAATGCATTTTACTTAACATAGCAATTTGGGCAATGACCTAGCAGTTTTCCTCTAAAAAGAGGGTGTGTGTGTGTGTGTGTGTGTGTGTGTGTGTGTGTGTGTGAGAGAGAGAGAGAGAGAGAGAGAAAAGAGAGGAGGAGGAGGAAGGGGTGTGGAGTGCTGAAATTTGACTCACAGGGATATGCAAAGACCTTAATCATTATTTACAATGCACGGTACTCATGAATTAGAAATATCAATTTCACAGAAAAAGTAATCAAAACAAGGGCGCATCTGTCCACACATAAGACAGCACTCTATGAGTAAAAGGCAGCCTTAGCAGTGACTGGCTTGCATCAACTTTATAAGATGGTTGCATCAATCAGATATAGCAGCATGCATCTTCATTCATCAAAATGCCAACACAATATATTAATCATCAAAATTATACATCCTTCCTCATCACTTTCCACATAAAGGAAATTATTATGAAACATGCATAATTGAGACTCTCAAGCAAACGTTGCATAGAGTACAGTCCATCCTTCCCAACAAAAGATATGAGAAGCACACATAATCGTCATACATCCACCTGCAACTAAAGTTGTGAACGTAATGCACATGAAGCAACAATCATCCACACAACCTCCAGAAAGAAAAATATCACATGCACAACAAACCACTGGTTTGTCTATTTCATTACCAAGATGGGTTATTCACAAGAAAAAAGATGAGCCAAATCCATCATGCTTTGAAATGTTAGTACAAAAGCTAACTTGATATCTTCGGTTTATCTTAATTTCATCTACATAAGACAAGAGTCTGGGAGGTCAAGATAAAATTAAGAATATCCACATTCAATTTTATTAATCTCAATAATAGTTTAACAACCCCAAGCCATCCAACAATATTATCTGGGCATAGATTTTCCAACATTTTCAAAGAGAAGAATTGAGACCTTGGTAACCTCGATGACAATAAATATACTGGTCATTGAGATCTTCCACTCTGGCTATGGTGATTGGCTTCTCACTCAGAATCATTGCATTCTGCTTTTCACTTGCAGTACAACAATTCCACAGGATTAAACACCTTCAAATTACTACAAAATTTAGAGGACGTGTTCATTGTTCAATAACTTCCTTTGATAATGTTGTCAAAAAAATCAATGATGCACTAAGTGGCACTAAAGAAAGACTAACTCACACTTCCAGAATTTAACTGCTCTATGCAAACCAGTTGTTAACATTTCTGTAGAACTGAGTTCTTCAGAATGCACAGAAGACAAAGTAGGAAGTAGCTAACCAACAGCGAACAATGACATCAACAATGATCCAAAAAATTGAGGAAAATGACCTCATTGTTCTTGTTAACCCTTCAGAAAAGGACTTGAGAAAAGACATCCACCAACATATTAAATCACAAGAAACATGGAAAATACCTTGTTGTTGACCAGTTCTCTTGTCCTTGATCAAAGCCACTTCAATAACATCTCCATGTTCCTCAAATACAGGTCGGATCTGAGGTGAAATAAATTAGCATAGCATTATATTATCTATGTCTACACTAAATGAGAGACATTCACATGCATACATACATACATATGTAATAAAGAACCCCATTGTAATACATGCATCAGTGCTCAAGCAAGCCAAATCATTAGCAAAGAACCTTAAAACAACCTAAGTGAAATGAGTCTAACAAAATCATGTTGGTGAATGCCTGTGTCAAGGCAAAAGGGGATGCATTTCTATCCTGTTTCATTTCATTACCAAAAATCGTAAACAACTGGAAACTACAGCCAAGCTCACTTTAGATGCTTATTTGTCCGGTAAAAATTTTGATGCCATGGGAGGTCTCCATCTAAATATGCATGGACAAGGTACAACCAACTTGCCTAATCAAGATGGAGAAAAGGTATTCCAACTCCCCACCACCTTGCTTCTTTCATTTCTTTTCTTCCTCCTTTCCTCTATTTATTGTTTTCCCATATCTAGTTTTTGTGTTTTTCAAGACTCAAATATTCATTTTTCTTTAATTCTGTTTCTTCTATTCATCAGTTCTAATTCCAGGTTTTGTGACTTAAACCCCTCCTTTTGTTGCAGTTATCCATGCAGTTTTAAATTTTTTGCTGTAAAATTATGTGTAGTTTATCTTGTGAATCAAATGACTTTTTTATGTTATCCTTTAGGAAATCTTAGATGAGCAATCTTAGGAGGATTTTTAGGAAAGTTTAGTAGAAAAAAATCTGGATCAATAATCTGAAAAAAATCAAGGCCAATAATCTTTCAAGTTTAGTGAAAAAAATCAGGATCAATAATATTTCAAGTTTAGTGAAGAAATCAGGGTCAATAATCTGTCCCTAAAGTTAATGGAATTAGCTGTAATTTTTTTTCTTATTTAGTGTAACAGAAGTTGTATATATAGAGTAGAATGAATTATAAATTTTTAATACAAAATAATAAAATTCTTAAGCCTTTTTTCCTTATGGTATCAGAGCCTTAGGGTTTACACCTCTGGGATTTTTTTGGCTTTCAATGCCAAGTTTCTGCATGCTTTTTCGCAGCCTTCATTGCCGACTTATTGGTGGCCTTTATCGCCGATTCAACCTCCCTCTATTCTAGCCTTAATCGCTGATTTCTTCCTTATTCTCTTCAGCCTTCATCACTGATTTTTCATCTTCATCCTGTCTTTATTCCCAACTATTGTTCAGTCCTTTTTAACCATGACGGATGCTACATTTTCAACACCATCACCTCAATTATCTTCAACTTGAAGAATTGAGAAGCTTAAAGGCTAGTTAGGAATTATTAAAAACCAGCAACAAATAGCAATCCTCAATCGATGAATCAGGGTATGTGTTCATTGACGCTTTTATGTAAGGCTCTAATCTCTCTTAGATTAAATACTCTAGGTAATGAGTTTAGGAATGCCTGGATACTTGACTCTAGC
>UESW01002770.1:139800-162471 GCA_900491605.1 Calamus simplicifolius | reverse complement strand
TTGAAATAAGATATCACTTTATAAGAGAACATGTTGCCAATAATGAAATTTGTCTTGATTATGTGAATACTGAAGAACAACTGGCAGATATATTAACAAAACCCTTAAGTGAAGAGAGATTTTGTTATCTTAGAGGAGAATTAGGAGTTTGTGATCCTTTGGAATAGTTTTCTGAAACTCTTAAGGACATCTATCTAGATTTCATCATTTCTTGAAAAATCTCGATATTCAATAAGGAAATCTATCTAGATCTTGATTCATTGTTTCCCCAATTGCTAAGGAACATTATCTAGAATTTGATGATTAATTTGAATAGTTTCAAATCCTTGAAACTTGATTTTTATCTCTGAAACTGTTAGAGTCGACTCTGACAGTTTGTGGAGTCGACACCTTGTTTTTGATGTTCTGTCTAAGCAATTAGAGCCGACTCTGGCTTTTGTAGAGCCGACTCTAATTCGAGCGCTGACAGATTTTCTGGTTCGGAGCCGACACCCAGTTTTCGGGAGTCGACTCTAAGTCGAGCTAGGTCAAAAATAAAAAGGCGGAGTCGACCCCAAATCATTCCATCCGTCTCCCAAACCTCTCCAAAAAGCTCCAAAGCCTTTCCAACTTCCCCAATCTTCTCAAAGCCTTTGATTAATCTTTCCAATCTTCTCAATGGCACCTAAGAGGCGCGGTTTCATCGGTGGAGCGTCCGTTCCCACAAGGCGACGCACTATTCGGAGGCAACCCTCGCCATCCTCCTCTTCGGCCACTCAAGAAGACTCTCCTCCTTCACCCTCTTCACCCAAAGTTGATCATTTAGCCGGTAAGACCATTACAACTGGAAGAAAGGTGAATTTTGATTTCTTTGAGTCGGAAGGATTCACTATAGGAAGAAGTTTGAAAGAAATGGGGTGGGAAAAAATCTGTTCATTAGATATCCCCACATATCCAGCCTTAGTGAGAGAGTTTTACAATGGTTTAAGTAGAGGAGAAGGTGGATTAATCAGTATAGTAAGAGGAACAAGAGTTACAATAACCACTGAGATACTTGGAAATTTATTGGAAATGCCCACAATCGGTTTAATGGAATATCAACATGAGGATAGAAGTGGAGCATTGACAAGAATGCTAGGGAGATGTAACCGAGTTTGAGGAAATCCTTGCAAATCAATTGAATCTGGAACTTAGGTTACTACATAACATCTGTGGAAGAATCTTGTTTCCGAAAATTGGTAGATTTGAGTATGTCTCGGAGCGAGACGTTCTTTTGATGGATTGCATAATTACTGGAAGGCCAGTCAACTTAGCTGGCATGATGATTGGATATATGGCAGAGGCGGCTACAAAGAAAAGATCTACACTGCCATATGGTATGATTTTGACTTTAATCTTTAGAAGCCAAGGTGTGCTCATTATGGAGAATGAACCCTAAGAAAATTGAGACACACTGACTATTATAGCATCTCTACTATTCATCGGATGGGCTTCAAGAAGTTGAATGGTGTTTGGATGAAAGGAGGAAGAGAGGAAAGAGCAGAAAGAGATAGAGCAGAAGAGACCAGAGTAGAAGACATCCCTGGACCATCCACTGAGGGACCATTTGTCCCTGATCCATCTATTGCGGGACCATCTTCAGCTGGACCTTCAGAGGCCGGACCTAGTACTATTCCCTCACCTCCACATCAGTCTATAGCAACTTCTGGGAGATTCTCTGATGAACAAATTGGTCAGCTAAGAGCTTTGCTTCCTGAGTATGATAGTCAGAGATCTCATGAAATTACTCAATTAAAAGAAGACTTTAATCAGTTGAAGAAGAACTTAATTCGAGACTGGACATGATCTCCTTTTCCATAAACAATTCTGTTCAATCCTTTGGTACTGAACTTCATAAATATTCGAAAGGATGGAAGGCATTGCTAATGGATCAGGATCTTATGTTCATGCAACTGGTCAACTGAAGAAGGACATTGACCTTGCAGTCTCACAAATTGAAGCTTGCCTTGAAAATTTTAAGAAATCACAAAAGGATGATGTAATGGAAATCATAGGTCATTTAAAGAAAATTGTATTCAAACACATCTGACCTTGATTTTGATTTTGATAGTTTGTATTTAGGAATTTTTGAATATCTAATGTATTTCATTTTGGAATGTACATGAATCAACTAATGTAATGCTTCTTACTTATGAAATGCAATTTCACATTTTCAAATATTGACTGCTTGAATCCCTATGTTTATTAACTTTCTTTATCTATTACTCTCCTTATTGCTGATAACAAAAAAGGGGAGAGATGGTTGAATATGCAAGAAAGAAAGATTGATGAATATTGAATATGAATATGCAAAGAAAGAAAGACTTGAAAATTTTAATGAGAGATAGTTGTATATGCATAAAGAAAGAAAGAAAGGGGGAGAAATGATTGTTTATGCAAGATAACTTGAAATCTTAATCAGTTAAAATTTGATGCTTAAATATAGGGGGAGCTATTCAATACAGGGGGAGCTTAACAAAAAGCTCAATTGCAATTTTCTGTACATTAAGATTAAATATTCATAATTGATGAATTATATTGAACTCATGCACAATTTAAAAGTTTACTTTGAATATTGGCATCAAATCCTTCATTAAAAATGTTTTAAGTTTCAAAATGACTATAATCTTGAGTTCAAATGAATTTTTGAATGCATATACTCAAAGTTTTTGTTATCATCAAAAAGGGGGAGATTGTTGACCCAATTGATGATTTTGATGATTAACAAAACTATTTGAGTATAACTAATGGAGGCTCTAATGATTTTGATTAAGTGTTTCAGATTATAAGTCTATTGAATGATCAAAATCAGGAGTTACATCGTGTTCTGGATCGAATCTAATGTCTAGGTAAGATTGCAGACATTAGAGTCGACTCCGAGAATCACAGAGCCGACTCCGGAACTGGCACGGAAGTTAGAGTCGACTCCGAGACTGTTAGAGTCGACTCTCACAGAAGAAGCAGAACGTCGATTTTTCTGGCCCCGACCTAGAGTCGACTCCGGGTAAGTTAGAGTCGACTCCAGAAAAGTTTCTTGTCGACCCCAGAAAAGTCAGAGACGACTCCGAAATATCGTTTTAAATGCTTCGAGTTAGAGCCGACTCCAGAAAAGTTAGAGTCGACTCCAACCCACCTGGAACGAAAAATCAAATTGCCAGATCAGCTCTAACGGTAATATTTCTATTTTACCTTATTTCTAACGGATATATTTTGCTACAAGGTACACTCCAACGGATAGTTTTCTTTCAAAAATGGCTTGAAAGAAATCTATAAAAAGGGAAGACTATCATTCAAAAAAGAAGAACAGAAAAAAGAGAACGAAAAAAGTGAGAAAATCAGAAATAGAAATCCCATTTCAAAAATCCGAAAAAGAGAGAGCCTGAATCTCAAGAGGAAAACCTTCTAGCTCAAATCCACTCCACTCCAAAAAGCTCAAGAGGAATCCAAGGCATTCAAATCAAGTTTTTGTGGATTTCCCAACTTGGAGAAAGAAGTTCAGCTTCTTGCTTTTCAACCTTCTCAACTGCTTCAACTGTGAAGAATCGGAGCTGAGGCTTGATTCAACCTAGCAAGGAGAAGAAGAAAGAAGAAAAGAAGAAAAGCTCAAAAGCCAACCATCTACAAATCAGGCTTTTCTAAACTTGTTATATTATTTGATTATCTGCTCATTAAGGAGCTTTGTATTGAAAAACATATTTCATTTGTTTGTATCTAGTTCAATCTGGGGGATTGAACTAGTGGAGGTAGTCTTACCTCGGTTCAAGCTTGGTTAAGCTTGTGTTAGGGTTTTTGTGCTGGTGAGCCCTTGAAAACTAGCTGGGTTCGTTGTGCGCCCGGGAAAACAACAAGTTTGAGTTGTGAGCTTGTAAAACAACTCGGCTGTAATCAGGTTGATTATAGTGTGGACCCAAGTGAATCTTGGGAGTGGACGTAGGTGTTGGATACACCGAACCACTATAAAATCTTTGTGTTTGCCGTGCTTCATTGACTCTATCTCTATCTCTATCTTATTCACTGCACTTTATATTTACTTTGCATTTGCCTTCATTCATCTTAAGCAAACTATTTTAAAAGGCTAATTTTTTAGAAGAACCCAATTCACCCCCCCTCTTGGGTGTCATCTGGGCCAACAGTCGGGCAGCTAATGAGCTGGATAATGCTCAGGTGGCCAAAGAAAAGCAGGATGGCTGAGGAAAAGCAGAGGATGGCCGAGGAGAGGCTAAAGGTGGTGGAATCGGAAATGTGCATCTTGAAGACACGATTCGATTCTTCCTCCATTGAGATAGAAGCAGCCAAAGAGGCCACCCCCAGTCTGACGCCAAGGTTGTCGATTTGGAGGCTGCAGTGACTGAGGCCAAGAGGGAGGCTGTCGAGTCCAAGCAGATAGCCCTTGAGGCGGAGAAAAGAGCTGCAGAGGCCGTAGAGGCTTTCAGAAAGTCTAAAGCCTTTGATAAGGAGCTAGCCGAATCGTCGGCATTTGCTTATAATGCCGGCTTTCAAGATTGCAAGGCCAAAATTCAAGAACTCTATGACATGGAGGACATTGAAGGGCTGCAGACAGATGACGTCTCTGAAGACGATGACTTGGCCCCAAATAACCCTTAGTAGCTCTAGTTTTTTTTTTGTATTGCTCTAAGTCCGACTTAGGTCGGCAATTTTGTAACATTTTAGTCATCAATGAAAGTTTTAACCGTCACTACGTGCCCTTGGTTATAATCAACTTTAATTGTGTAAGCTGTCGTGAACCACCAACTCACGGTGCTTCGTCAGATAGGTTGGGCGAAATGTGACTGTTCACCCAAAACATTTTGACGAATTACCGACGTAAGGAGCCAGTTTGTGCTGACGCGGGGAGCCAGTATTTTGTGCCGACGTGGAGCCGGTCTTTTGTGCTGACGCGGAGCCGGTCTTTTGTTTGCCATCGTGGAGCCGGTCTTTTGTGCCGACGCGGAGACGGTCTTTTGTGCCATCGCGGAACCAGTCTTTTGTGCCAACGCGGAGCCGATCTTTTGTGCCGACGCGAAGACGGTCTTTTGTTGCCGGTGTGGAACCGGTCTTTTGCACCAACGTTGAGCCGGACTTTTATGCCGTCGCAGAGACGGTCTTTTGTTGCCAGTGCAGAACCGCTCTTTTGCGCCGACGCGGAGCCGGTCTTTTATGCCATCGCGGAGACGGTCTTTTCTTGCCAGTGCGGAATCGGTCCTTGCTGCCGATGCGGAGCCGGTCTTTTATGCCGTCACGGAGATGGTCTTTTGTTGCAAGTGCAGAACCAGTCTTTTGTGCCGACGTGGAGCTGGTCTTTTATGCCGTCGCGGAGATGGTCTTTTGTTGCCGGTGCGGAACCGGTCCTTGGTGCCAACGCGAAGCCGGTCTTTTATTGCTGGACATACTCATTCGAAAATAAGTGAACATATTGAACATTCATTTATCAAATAGATTCAAATTAATGACGATAGCATCCTACTGGTAATACCGGCGTAAATTGTCGGCGTTCCAGGTGCGAGGAAGCGGTTTCCCGTCTAGCTCTTCAACTTTGTACGCCCCGTGGTGAAGTACCTCCTTGACACGGTACGGTCCTTCCCATTTTGGTGCCAACTTGCCCCTCTGTTGGCTTTGATACTTCAGCTCTTCGCAGAACGAGATCGCCAGAGCGGAATGTCTTGGATCGCATCCGGGCATTGTAGTACTTGGCCGCTTGCTGACGGTACGCCGCCATGCGAAGTTGTGCTTGGTCTCGCAATTCTTCCACCAGATCTAGATTGGTTCACAGCTGGTTTGAGTTACTTTCTTTGTGGTATAATTCCGTCCGAGGGTTGGGAACTCCTATTTCCACTGGGATGACCGCTTCGGTCCCAAAGACCAGGCTGAAAGGAGTTTCCCAGTAGGGGCTCGCGGCGTCGTGTGGTAGGCCCATAGTACACTGGGGAGTTCCTCCACCCAGCTCCCTTTGCAGCTATCTAGCCGAGCCCTGAGTCCTTGGAGGATGATGCGATTGGCCACTCAGCTGCGCCGTTGGTTTGGGGGTGCCCCACGGAGGTGAATCGATGATGGATGCCTAGGCCATCGCAGAATTTCCGGAAGGCCGTGTTGTCAAACTGTCGGCCGTTGTCAGTAACAAGGGTGTGCGGTAGCCCGAACCGGCACACCACAGACTTCCAGAAGAAAGCTCTTATTTTGACCTCCGTGATTTTAGCAAGAGCCTCCACCTCAATCCACTTGGTGAAATGGTCGACGGCCACCACGAGGAACTTGCGTTGTCCGGAGGCTGGAGGGAACGGTCCCAGATGTCCATCCCCCACTGTGCGAAGGGCCAGGGTGCAGCCAGGGGTCAGCTGGGACGCCGGTTGATGTTGAAATTGGCATGGCGCTGGCAGCTGTCGCACCTCTTGACAAGTTCGGATGCGTCCTCCTTCATTGTCAGCCAGTAATACCCCTGCCGTAGGGCTTTGTATGCAAGAGCCCTGCCCCCCAGATGGCTTCCACATATACCTTCATGTATCTCCCGTAGAATATAACTGGCTTCGGTGGGACCGACACACCTGAGGACTGGATACGAGAACGACCTCCGGTAGAGCTTTCCCTCCATTATGAAAAACTTTGGGGCCCATCTTTTAAGTTTCCTGGCTTCGGCAGGGTCTTCTGGGAGGGTACCCTCGGTAACGTACCGGACGTAGGCGTCCATCCAGGAGGGCTCCTGCTCCACTGGTAGAGTTTCTCTTGATACGTCAATACTCGGGGCTTCTAAGTTCTCCACATAAGCTCTTCCCAACATCCCTTCAGCGGAGGTGGCAAGATGGGATAAGGCGTCGGCTCTAGCATTCTCCTGTCAGGGGATGTAGGTGACACTAAAGTGAGCCAAGGGAGTAGCTAGCGATTGCACCATGCTTAAATAGCGGGACATGATGGGATCCCTTGCTTCATATTCCCTTGCGACTTGGCCAGGGACCAATTGGGAGTCGGTGAATGCCCTAAGGCGTTTCACCCCAAGTGCTTGAGCCAATCTCATCCTGGACAACAAAGCTTCATACTCTGCCTGATTATTAGTGGCTGGAAAGAGGAAGCGAAGTGCACACTTGGTTACCACTCATCCGAGTTGGCCAAAATGAGGCCTGCTCCGCTCCCTTAAGATTCGACGCCCCGTCTACATGGAGGACCCATTCATCATCACTGGTTTCAAGGGGCTGAGTGTCTGTAGGAAGTTCTTTAGGTTGCTCCTCTCCCCAAGTGCATTCGACCAAAAAATCGCCAAGACTTGAGACTTCATGGCCGACTGGGGGCGAAAAGAAAGATCGAACTCCCCCAACTTAAGGGCCCACCTTGCTAGCCGGCCGAAAGTATCCGGACGAGCAAGAACCATCTTCAGAGGTTGGTATATGATCACCACGATCGGGTGGGCTTGGAAGTATGGCCGCAGGCGCTGGGTAGACACGATCAATGCAAAGTAATCTTTTCCATATTTGAGTATCGGGTCTCTGCATCGTGGAGTACCTTGCTTGTATAGTATACTGGCCTTTGCATGCCATTGGTGTCCACACGGACCAGCACAGAACTAACGGCTTCAGGAGAGGCTGCGAGGTATAGAAGGAGTTCTTCTACACTCGTCGGCTTGGCTAGCAGCGCGGGGTAGATAAGAATTCCTTTAACCCTTCGAACGCCTCCTGGCATTCTTTCGTCCATTCAAATTCATTGACTCTGCGAAGCGCCTTGAAGAAAGGTAGGCACCTTTCAGCGGACTTGGATAGGAAGCGGCTTAAGGCGGCCACCCTTCCCGTCAGGCGCTGTATTTCCTTCTTGTTGGCGGGAGGCCTCATGTCCAAGATGGCTTGGACTTTATCCGGGTTTGCTTCGATCCCCCTTCCGGTTACCATGAAACCCAAGAACTTTCCAGCTATCACCCCGAATGCACACTTACGTGGGTTCAGCTTCATCTGGTACTGACGAAGGTTGTCAAAAGTCTCCGTTAGGTCCGCGATATGGTCAGTGGCATAAACACTTTTTGTCAACATGTCATCCACGTACACTTCCATGTTGCGTCCTATCTGGCCTTCGAAGACCTTATTCATCAGCCTCTGGTAGGTGGCTCCCGCGTTCTTTAGCCCGAAAGGCATTACCCTGTAGCAGTAAACCCCTTCTCAGTTATAAAGGAGGTAGCTTCTTCATCCGTCGGATTCATCCGGATCTGGTTGTATCCGGAGAAAGCATCCATGAAGCTAAGGACCTCATGGCCGGATATAGCGTCCACCAGTTGATCGATCCGGGGCAGGGGGAAGCTATCCTTAGGGCATGCCTTGTTGAGGTTGGTGAAATCTACGCACATTCTCCAGCCCCGTTGGTCTTACGGACCAGCACCATGTTGGCCAACCATTCGGGGTAATGGACCTCCCGAATATGGCTCGCAGCCGTTAGCTTACGAACTTCCTCGTCGATAGCTTTTTGTCTATCCGGAGCGAAGTTTCTTTTTTTTCTGTCGGACCGGCCGACACTCTAGCCTAAGGTTGAGCCGATGGGTGATCACTTCTTTGGGGACGCCCGACATGTCTGAGGATGACCAAGCGAAGACGTCGGTGTTGGCACGCAGGAAAGTAAGAAGTTGATCACGTGCCTCCTCTGGAAGCAATGCCCCCACCTGAACAGTCCTTGCCGGGTCATCACCCAAGGGGAGGATTAGAAGGTGCTCGGCTGGCTCTCCCCTTCTTCCCAGCTCCCAGGGATCGAGCGGCTCAGAGGCTACTACCGATGCCGCTTCCAGCGGGCTGGGAGATAAATGATAGCATGGCAGTAGCGGGCTTTGCTCCCCTTTCATTTCTCCGATTCCTTCATCGGTGGGGAACCTTACCAATAGTCTCTTAGTGAAGATTATGGCATCTAGCAGATTCAACCCTGGTCTCCCCAAGATAGCGTTATAAGCCAGCAGGACCCGGACCACCAAGAAATTTATAACCACAGTGATCTAACATGGAGGGGTTCCAGCCGTGACTGGGAGGGCAATTTCCCCCTCGACGCTTACCGAATCTCCAGTGAAGCCCATTAGTGGCGCGGCAACGGGTCGGAGTAAAGACTTTGACAGATTCATCCGAACAAAAGCCTCGTAGCTCAAAACATCCACCGAACTCCCACTATCAATTAAAATTCTTTTTACAGGATGTTTGGCTATAGTCATGGACACAACGATACTGTCGTCATGCTTATTATCTACCCCATCTAAATCCTTTCCGAAGAAAGGAATTACAGAATCTATTCCCTCTCGCTGCCTCTTTGAACTACCACCCGCCTCCCAGGAAATCATAGCTATGGTTTTTTCAGTTGGAGCATTATCCATGCCAGCCGGACGACTTGGAGGCACCGGTTGGCCCGAAGTGGGAAGGTTTCCCATTCGAACAAATTTGTCCTGGTGACCCTGCTGAACCAGCTCCTCAATGGCCTTCTTTAGATGGCGGCAATCCTCGGTGTCATGACCATAGTCTCAGTGGTACCGGCAGTAAAACTCCTTGTTGCGGGGGGCCCCAGACTTCAAGGGAGCCAGACGCTTGAAATAAGGTTCCTCCTCAATCTCCAGCAGGATGTGAGATATGGGAGCCATGAGGGGGTGAATTGCTCCTTAGGAACAAGCGTCTGTGGTTGACGATCTAAGCGGTGTGGAGGCTCAGGCTTTCGAGGTCGTGCACCGGCGTGATCAGTAGGCGGTGGTTTCTTACTAGTGTTCTTATCAACTTCCCTCCTGGAAGAATCCGCCTCATCGACGCGTATGTACTTCTGTGCCCAGCTCAAAAGCTCAGCATAAGAACTCGGAGGCTTCTTATCCAGAGAATAAGCAAACCTGGATGGGCGAAGTCCTCGTTTCAGGGCCAAAGTGGCTACGGAGTCTTCCAGGTTGTACACTTCCAACGCCGCTTCCTTAAATCGAGCGACAAAATCCTTCAAGGTCTCGCCACTCCTCTGCTGGACAGCAAAGAGGCTATCAGCCACTCTTGGAATCTTCCGGCAGGCATCAAAATGGGCCAAGAAAGCCCTCTCCAACTGGCGGAAGGAGTTGATGCTGCGTGGAGGCAGGCGGGAGTACCATGCGCGTGCCGCCTTGCGGAGGGTGGTCGGAAAAGTGACGCATAAGAGGGAGTCCGTCGCTCCCTGGACCTGCATGAGGACCTTGTAGCTTTCCAGGTGGTCCAGGGGATCTGTCGTGCCATTGTATGGATCCAGCTGGAGGAGACGGAACTGGGGCGGGACCGGTTCCTTCATGATATACCAGGAAAGTGGGGGGCGCCGCTCATAATCTGTCCTGTGAGGATCAGCAATCCGGTGGCTAAGCTCCTCCAACCGTCGATGATACTCATCGAGCCTTTGCTCGGCCCGACGAGTAGTTTTCCTGAGGGTGCCATCTCGGGATGAATCAGAAGAAGAAGATGAAGATAGATGACACAAGGAACGCGCCCGTATGAACTCTCTCCTCCAGTCGGTGGCGGGAACGACCAGAGTGGCGAGAGGGGGACCGTCATCGCTTCGAGGTCCCTCGGTGATGAGGTTCGGGGGGTGAGCGGTGGGAGACCTCAGGAGGGGTCCCGCCTTGGTGAGACTGGACTATCCCCCGCACCCCTTCGTCGAGCGTAGGGGGTTGAGGTGCAGCAGCCAAACAATGCTCTTGCAGCCCCCGGACCATTGTCATCAGATCCTGGACCTAGTGGGTCAGAACCTCGAGCCGGTCAGGTCGGCTCATCTGCGCAAGGGGCGGAACATGGGGATTGGCCCCTGAGTGCTCAGCCCGGGGAATGCGCCCCGCTGCTTGACTGGAGGAAGCCTCTTGTGCTCGTGTAGTCACCATCGTTTTCCTCGCAAAATTGGTGGGGTCACAGGGAGAACTTTCATCCCGTGTGGACTGCGTGACCTCCTTCCTGGCGCATCAATCTGTTGGCGCCAAATCACTTGCGATTAACGTCGGGTGAACTGAGATCTCCGCAGGCCGTCGAGGATGCAGAAAGGTCGCCGTCTTCCTTCTAGAGCCTGCAAAAAGTCCCGGACGGTAATTCCGGTGGGGACCCTCCAACGCCCAAGTCAGTGGGTTGTAGAACAGGAATGTTATGTATCAGTAGCACTTGAAGAGAGAGAGAGAGAGAGAGAGAGAGAGAGAGATCCTCCTCGCATTGAGCTCGGGTCCTCCTTTTATACTTGTTTGGGGTCCCGTTTACCTCATTCCGTTGGAACCGTTGAATCTTTCTCGTTGGGATAAGTTTTATCGAACGGCAAGTGGCTAAGCTGTTGCTGGATGAGGGCCGCTTGTAGCGGTAACTACTGAACGAGCTAATACTTGCCCGTGATTTCAGTGAGCGAGGTGCACGGCAATAGACCTTGAATCACGGGATCTGTTGTATGAGACTGGTCATTGTGTATGCGAAAAAGCACTGGAGGCCGGAACCTAAGTCCAGCGCTGGAGGCCGACGCCGGAGGCCGGAGCCTAAGTCCAGCGCTGGAGGCCGACGCTGGAGGTCATCGCTGGAGGACGACGCTGGAGTTCGGCGCTGGAGGCCGGAGCCAAAGTCCAGCGCTGGAGGCCGACGCTGGAGACCAGAGCCAAAGTCCAGCACTGGAGGCCGATGCTAGAGACCAGAGCCTAAGTCCAGCGCTGGAGGCCGACGCCGGAGGGAGGCCGGAGCCAAAGTCTAGCGCTGGAGGCCGATGCCGGAGGGGAGGCCGGAGCCAAAGTCCAGCGCTGGAGGCCAACACTAGAGGCCGGAGCCAAAGTCCAGCACTGGGGGCCAACGATGGAGGCCGGAGCCAAAGTCCAGCGCTGGAGGCCGACGCTGGAGGCCGGCGCTAGAGTTCTGGGTTTTGCTGTCACATCATTATTTTCAAAAATCGTACAAAAGATAATACTACTCAGAGGAAACGGCCAGTCGTATCACGTTCCATCATGAGAACAACTTTGAGGCTTGAGTCTTGGTGGTCCCAACCCCATCTCCAACAGGTCGCATCACTGCCATCTACGAGGGCCACCATCTTTGTTGTATTAATTGGACTCATCATCTTCATAGACTGGTGTTATGATGCTTTTTTTTTTCCTTCGATAGAGGCATGGTTATAGAAATGGAACTTTTTCCTCCAGTTTGGAGGACTTTTCTGTCTTCCAATTTCAAGGACACATAATCAATCATTGAATAACTAAAAACTGGTAGGGCTCTAGGATGATATTTTAGATGAGTATGCCTCAAATTTTGGGGTAGGATTACCTCATAACCCTTTTGGCTGCTTTCCAGTGATTCATACCTGGGTTGCTTAAATATCTGCCTAACACTCTAACAATGTACGCAATATCCGAATGCGTACAAACTTGAGCATACATTTGACTCCCTATAATCGAAGCATAAGGAATCTTCTGCATTTTTTCAATTTCAAGGTTTCCTTTGGGCACTGATTAATACTGAATTTATCTCCTTTAGCGATAGGAGTATCATTTGGTTTGCAATTTTGCATGCCAAATCTCTTAAGTACTTTATCGATATAGCTCCTTGTGATAATCCAAGGATACCCTGAGAACGATTTTGATGTATCTGAATTCCCAATATAAAGGAGGCATCACCAAGATCTTTCATTTAAAAATTGCTTTATAGGAATCTCTTGGTTTCATGCAAATGCCTATATCATTTGTGGCAAGCAAAATGTCATCCACATACAAAACCAAAAAAAATGAATTTACTCTCACTGAACTTATGATACACACAATCATCAACTGCATTCACTTCAAAATTAAATGAGAGAATTACTTGATGAAATTTATGGTACCATTGACGAGAAGCTTGCTTTAACACATAAATTAATTTTGTCAATTTGCAAACCATTTTCTTTGGGTCTCCTGACACAAAGTTTTCTGGTTGTACCATATAAATTGTCTCATCAATGTCTCCATTGAGAAACGCTATCTTGATATCCATTTGATGGAGTTCCATATCATACTGTGCAACAAGAGCCATGATTGTCCTAAAAGAGTCCTTCAATGAAACTGGAGAGAAGGTCTCTTTAAAGTCAATCCCTTCCTTTTGAGTATAGTCTTTAGCCACAAGACGAGCTTTATACCTTTTCACATTATCCTTTGAATCCCGTTTGGTCTTAAAAATCCATTTGCAACCAATGGGTTTCACACCTTCTGGTAATGGGACAAGTTCTCAAAATTTATTATTTTGCATAGACTTATACTCTTCTTTCATTGCTTCAATCCACTTTTCTGAATTGGAACCTCGTATGGTTTAGAAAGTTGACAGGATCATATTCCATCACGCCATTATTTTCCTCATGTTTCTGAAGAAACACTATATAATCATCTGGAATAGCATTCTTTCTTTCTTTAGTGGATTGTCGCAAAGCACTTGTTATTGAGGTTGTTGAGTTTGTACCTTTGAGGGTTGAACAACAATTTCTTATTATTTCGAAATTGCAACTTGATCATTATCAAAAGCAATTATAGGAATAGGAACTAACTGCTCTTCAACAAGAGTAGTAGTTTTCAATTCTTCCTCAAAGACAAAGTCTCTAACTTTATTTCTCTCCCCAAACTCAATATCCTCAAAGAACGTTGTAGTTTTCGTCTCAAAAATTATCCTTGATTTCGGATCATAAAACTTGTAACCCTCGGATCGCTCAGAATACCCAACAAAATAGCTACTCACTATCCTGGAGTCCAATTTCTTTTCATGTGGCCTATAAGGCCTTGCCTCAGCTGGACATCCCCAAACATAAAAATGCTTTAGACTAGGCTTTCGTCCTATTCAAAGCTCATAAGGTATTTTGATAGCTGCTTTAGTTGGTACTCTATTCAGAATGTAGGTTGTTGTCATTAGTACCTCTCCCTAGAGTGACTTTGGTAAGGTAGAATAACAAATCATACTCCTTACCATATCCTTAAGAGTCCTGTTTCGTCTTTCAGCTACACCATTCATGCTAGGTGACCCTGGCATAGTATATTGTACGACAATTCCAGACTTCTCTAGGTATCTGGCAAATGGTCCTGGACATTGTTCACCTGATCCATCATATCTATCGTAATATTCATCACCACAGTCAGATCTGACTCCTTTAATCCTTTTGTTGAGTTGAAACTCAACTTCAGCTTTAAATGATTTGAACATGTTCAAAACTTAGGACTTTTTATGAATAAGAAATAGGTATGCATATCTTGAATAATCATCTATAAATTATACAAAATATTACTGACCATATTAAGAAGGTGTAGGAAATGGTCCAGAAATGTTCATATGTATCAACTCTAAGACTTTCATAGTTCTATATGCATCTAAATTCTTTGTTTTAGTCTGTTTTCCCTTAATGCAATCAACACAGACATTAAAGTCTGTAAAATCAAGAGAATCCATAATTTCATCTGACACAAGTTGTTTAACTTTATTTCTAGAGATGTAACCTAATCACTAATGCCATAATGTTCCTAAATTTTTATTGTAAATTTTACGCTTAGTACCTCTTAATTCCATATTCAGGGTTTCATTATAAGAAGCAATAGTATCAAGCAAATATAGATTGTCATACACCATAAGAGAACCAGTTCCAATAATATTTGAATTTAACGAAATACTAAACTGACTATTTCCAAATGAACAACAATATCCTAATTTGTCCAAAGCTGAAATAGAAACCAAATTCCGTCTAAATGACGATGCTACAAAAGTGTCTTTCAAATCCAAATAATAACCAGAACTTAATAACAATCTAAAATACCCAATTGCCTCCATATCTACCGACTTGCCATCTCCTACATAAATGCATCTTTCAGCATTAGTTGGCCTTCAGTAGCTCAAGTAACCCTCCATTGAAACACTGATGTTAGTAGTAGCACCATAATTTAACCACCAAGTGTTTCTAGGTACTAAAGCTATATTCACTTCAGAACAGACCAAATTAAGAAATGTATCTTTCTTTTCATGCCATGCATGATACTTGGAACATTCCTTCTTAATATGTCCAGGCTTATTGCAGAAAAAACACCTGTCTTTATCTTGATTTTGTTTCTTCTTTGCTAGACCCTTAGCAGCCTTATTCTTTTTTTTTGTTATAGACGGGTGATCACACAGTTCTGGTGTGAGTCATCCCATTTATATCAGAATATAAAATTTGCTTCAACAAAAGAGGACAGGAGTCACCCTGGTTCCATAACCAAAACCCCGCATGATGGGTAACATAGGCAACCACCCAATCCACTGCAGAATGTCGAGGAGCAGCCTTATTCTTTATTTTCTTGCCTTTATCCTTGCCCTTGAAGTTATTACCATTAAGGACCGGCACTGAATTGAGATTAACAAAAATATTAGCAACATTAGTTGTAAAATAAAAGCAACACATAAATAACATGCTCATATAAATAATTAATACCAAATATCAATAAATTAAAATAATGGTAAATCCTATCTCAAGATACCCAATGCAACATTAATATCAAGTCTTCGGACAGTAATATTAACTGCTAGTGGTACTCTTGTTGTAATGATCAACACTAACAATAATGCATGTCAAATAATAAATCTATCTTTGGATCGACTTATTATTCACATGTAAAACCTTATAATTGTTATGTGTTTACCATCACACATATGATAGTTCGACCAAGCATTAACCTTTGGGCCGATTAATACCCGCATGAAACATACACATACACAACATCCAATATCCTTCATGAACCATCTATACAAGAGAAGTCACTTTGGTGATATATTGTTTCAATTAGTTTAATTTCAAAGATGGAAAAATTTATTAGGCATAAAAATACCATTAATTTGAATTTGATTAAACCTTTTTTAAAAAATAATGATATATTATTTGTGGTTCCAACTCAATTTTATAATAGAAAAAATAATTTATCCTATTGGATAAAGCTTTGCTTTATGGAGCCAATAAACCACATAGGAGGTTACTCATGCTCACAGGATTGGAATCCGTTGGAACATTACTCTTTTTATTATAAACGCCCCGAAAAGTTGCGAAAGGCCTGAAGCGGTCCAAAATTCTTGCATTAAATGCAATCTTAACCCTTCACACAACTCCAATGCCTAAGTTTGTTATTTCCACAGATTTTCTTTAGACTTATGGTGAAGAAATTCCATGCCCATTTGGAGATTTAATTCCAGGCCCCTTTGGAGATTTAATTCCACTGAATAGGGTGTTAAAAATTAATAAAACTAGAGGAATTCCTGCTTGCAAGGAAAGATTTTCCAGATTTTGCTAGAATTCCATGCAACTTCCTTTTGAGTTCCATGGAACTAATTTACACAACGCCCTCTATTACCTCTATGGATTGCATGCATTAATGCCATGCATTAAATGCTTGAATGTTATCCCCTTTGCACAAGTCGAGTAGGCAATGCGTGGATTCGGTTAAAAAAAAAGAAGGGCCAAATGGCCACAACCAAATTTCCAGTGGAAAAATCGGCCAAACAAGATCCCACAAAAATTCTTCCCAACTAAGCGCACTGAATGGAAAAAAAATTCCTAAACGGTTCCCTTCCTAAGATCTTTACAAGTTGGAGGACATCTTCCTCCAGGTGTTGACCGAAGCCGAGCGGAAGCCTGTCACTTAAATGTTATCCCGAATTTCATGCTTATCCCATAATTTTCGCCAAAAGATGCATTCTTTTATTTAAAATAAATTAAATATAGATTTAACTTTATCCATAATTAAGCTTTATCTTATCAAATGAAAAACTTCATCTCCGGATATCGTGAGACTAGTTTCATGATGCAGCGAATATCTTCGTTGTTAACATCAAAATACATAATCATTAAACTAGAATAAAATAAAGTTTTGATGCACTATGACCTTTATTTTATTTAAAAAATCTGGATTTACATATATTAAAAATATCATTGGCATCAAAACAAAATTTATAATAAACCAATGGGTATTTATCTCACGGTTGCTGAATAAAGCCAAAGAAACATATGCACAAATACGAATATCAATGCATATAACTAAAATATTTTTCAATGATTCAACATAAATTGGGGCTCTGATACCAATTGTTAGAAATTAAACCTGAATCTTTGGTGAAGACCATAACTATAAAGCACAAGAATCATTCATGTTTAATCATCAAGAATCCAAAATCGATAAACGGAAGTGTACCTAAATTCATATTGCTTGATTGCTCTCCAAAATCCTGCGGTTGGCCTTCCAGATCAACACGTACTCCCAGAGAGCCCTTTAGAATTTTCTCTAGGCTATTCTTTCTGACGATGAGATTTAGAGAAAAAGGTCGTGCGTGCGATCTAGGAACCATAACCGCTATATATAGATAATTTCATCATTATCTTTTGGTATTTCTATTTTAGCCCATCATAAAAATAGAAATAACCCCTTAGGTCTCTATACATTAAAGGGCCACACCTAATCAGATACATTAAAGCCCAAATTACTGAAACCTTAGCTGATCACTTTTAATTGGGCTTAACCTTATTTGACAGTCTGCAACACATAATTATTTTACATAGTCCAATGTTGGATTAAAAAATCCAACGTTAAACTCTGAGTCTAATAATATATTATTGCTGGAAATGTCTCGATGCATCATGGATGGATTGCAATCATGGTGCATGTATGATAAGGCTTGAGCCATGTGTTTGATAATAGTAGCTCTTCTATCCCAATTCAATTCCTTTGCTGTTTCTTGGCTACGAAGGATGCTAGTCAAACTTTCCTTCTCAATGTACTCGTATATAAGAAATTTGCAACTAGAACTAAAGCAAACCCATGAAGTTTTACAATGTTACGATGTCAAATTTTGGTTAATGCTTCAATCTCATTCTGGAAACTCTTTTCATCAAATACTCCTCCTTCCATTGGATGAAGTATTTTAACAGCGACCACTTGTTTCGTCGAAAGTTTTACTTTATAAACTTTGCCATATGTTCCGCTTCCAATGCAATATTTCTCATCAAAATTTTCAGAGGCATTGATTATGTAGTCATAAGCAACTCTTCCATCAAAATTCAAAATCGAAAATAAACTGCCAATTATAGCATCACCATCCTTTTGCCTTGTAGGTTTCTCCTCTAACAAAGAGTCACAACAATAATAGTAGAAAAGCCTAAAAGAAACAAGCTGCCCAATATAGGAACAATAATAAAGTGTATGGTGTGGTTTTTAAATGAATGATGAGTGCTTCCAGTGGTTGACCCACAAGAAGGCAAACCTGGCACCTCACCGCATTAACCCTTGTTATGGATAAACCACTCTCACTACTAGAGGATTAAGCATTGGCGCAGAAGAAATCGTGCGACCGCTGGAGGCGGTCGCGGAAGCCACTTTTAGCGACCGCTTCAGGCGGTCGCTGTGGCGGTCGCCAATGCTAAAGCATTGGCGCAGAAGAAATCGTGCGACCGCGGTAGGGCGGTCGCGGAAGGAATTTTTAGCGACCGCTTCAGGCGGTCGCTGTGGCGGTCGCAAATGCGCTTTATACATCGGGCCGCTCTCTTCTTTTTCCTTATTTGGCTGGTTCATTTCTTTTCCCCTTCCGAAACCCTAAACCGCCTCCGCTTCCGCCATCAAGACGATCTCGCTTCCGCCATCAAGACGATCTCCGCTTCCGCCATCAAGCCTGGGCTGTATCTTCTTGGAACTCCGGAGGTTTGCCATGGTGAGTGGAGATTTGACGCACCTGAGCCGTGACTGCTGATCAATCGAGGCTTCGCCACTTCCAGCCAAGACTTGGGTACCGGTGGGAGTTAGCGAGGTAGGATTTAAATGCCATTAAATCATCTTTCTCCATGTGAACCTCTGTTCCTCTCTAATATTCATAAATTCATTCTTTAGGACTCTTGTTTAGTTCGATTGGGAGTTAGCAAAAGCCAACTC
Source organism: Calamus simplicifolius (assembly GCA_900491605.1). NCBI lineage: Eukaryota > Viridiplantae > Streptophyta > Magnoliopsida > Arecales > Arecaceae > Calamus > Calamus simplicifolius. The sequence continues at coordinate 143,612 of UESW01002770.1, read as the reverse complement.
GAGTGTCAAGTCCTGAATTAGGTCGCTGGCCATCGCCTTCATCGATCGGTCAACTGCCAGGTAATTTTTGGTTCCCCTGTTTTCCCAATAAATATTGGTTGGCAGCATGATAGAAGATATTTTAAGGGGATTATAGCATGGATTTTGATAGCTATAATCTTATCGAACGCATGATCGATTCGCCGTTGGTGTTGTTTGTTTCATTTTTGCTTGGTGATTTTTGTGTTGCTTTATCTCCTTTTTGTGGTTACATTAATAGCATTAATGCCGTGGGCCAAAAATCAGATTTAGATTAGTTTTGTAGTAATTAAATGGTTCTCTATTTTTTAAATTAGTAAGTTATTTTATCAGATTGATTGGTTGAAGGGTTAAGGTTCTGCAATAGGTTGACTTCAAGGATTTGGAGATGAAATCTTAAGTTTCTGCATGGATCTCTGAGCATGAAATCAGTGTGAGGGAAAAAGATGACAATAGGATAAAAATCTGGCAAGGCATACTCTTTAATTTCTTCTAATTGTATTTCCTTTCCCGAGTTCCCAGTGGGAAAATAGATGTTGTATGCAATACTGGTTACTTTATGTGGTTGTGCACAGTTTATGAAACCTCAGGCTTTAAAAAAAGATGTTTCAGTCTTGATTTGGTAAGGTGAAATTGTCAGTTTTGATTTCAACAGTTCTGCTCTAGTTTCAGAATTTTCAGCCGTAACACTAATACTATAAATCAGCCAGTCACATAAATTGGGAACATTTTGAAATTTATTGTGTTCTTAAAATAAAGAAATGACTAAGGCATTTAACAAATGACCTGTGTATATTTTAGCAGATTTAGCCTTATAATTTGGATTCATCTGAAACTATAAAACCTAACTGCTATTTTAGATCGGTTCCCAGTGAAAATATAATCTCTTCAATAGTGGTTATTTAATGATTCCATTTTTCATGAAATCGATTCCCTTTTTGATTTGAATGTACAAAAATTTGTGAAGCTCAGCAAGTCTGGAAGCATGGGAGAAAATTATTGTGCTCATATCATTGCCAGTAGTTGATACTGGGTCATTCACAGAATTGCTAAACCTTCCCTATTTATCATGAGTTGGTTATGTTGGTTATTCATCTGTATGGGTTTAGTGGTTTCAATGTTGGGCTGTAACTTCATTCCATGGCAAACCACAGCTATGCCAACACATATATCAAGGAGTTAGTAGGATGTGAGGTCCTCATCAGTTTAAAAAAGGCATGACTATTTGTCATATGGAATGGGAAAATTAGATGCCAACACATATATCAAGGAGTTAGTAGGATGTGAGGTTTATAATCATTCATGTTTTAAATTTTGTACTTCAGTATCTACCTCACTAAATAATCAGATGCTATTAATGTTTTGTGGTTACATTAATGACAAATCAGGTTCAGCATCAACATACCTCATGACAGTTAGAGCATTCTTATAGCAATTGCTACTTGAACATTTAATATTTTAAATTTCAGATAACCAGGCCTTTTAGGCACTTGGACATGGTAGGACAGACATAAATGGATATAATGCTGTATCATCACAAATGTTAGCTTGGAAATTGTTCTTTTTGGAAGGTTCAACTGTTGAAGTGATGACACTTCTACCCATATCTGCTGCTAAATGTCATTACTATCAAGAGCCTTGACACTCTACTGAAATGTATTAAGGCTTAAATGAGCACATACTGAATGTATATCAAGGCTTAAATGTGTTAACAGATATGCAGTTAACTAGTCTGTTTCCAACATATAAATAAACTCTTATGATTATAGATTTATTCAGTTTAGTGCAAGAAAATGTCCCATCTAAATTAGCATCAACACATAAAAGGTACACAGTTTTCCATAATTCAATTTCAATGATCAAACATAGAAACAGAAGTCATGAGCATGTCTTTTGAGAATGAATTTCTGGTGAATCACCACTGTTTATGGATTTCTTCTTTAGTAAGAGTGCTTCCAGTCTAGAGCAAAAGCGACTTCTGCCAGTGCTTCTTTTAGAGCACCCATAATCTCCATAACTGATAACTGTTGGTTTCTGGTTTCTGGTAATACCTTTTATAATCCAAGTCATCATGATAATGAGCCAGATATTGATGCATTTGCTCAGCAAGTTCTTGACCAAAATGTAATATTTCAACGTGATGAGGATGTCAACTGGGTTAGAGAGACAGTTGAAGGAGATACTATCGACTTGCATGACCAGTGAACTGTTCTCCTTTTTTTCTTCTCAATTTTGCTTAAGAATATGTTTTACTTTTTGTTTACGAATGGTTTTAGTTATTACTTACAATTTATTTATCTATGATACGTTAAAAAGATATGTCCGGACGTAAGAGGAGAGAGCATCCACACACGATAGACGAGTTTTTACAGCATAGCCAGGCTCGTTCGTCGACAGGGCCTTCTCCATCTACAGACCATGATCCACAGACACCTGCACCGGCACGATTTAGATCTTCCCAGTCGACAGGGCCTTCTCCATCTACAGTTGGTGCATCGACCTCCGCACATACTGTATAATTTCATTTTTATGTTTAACAATTATATAAAATAATTTTAGTTTTATTTAACTAATAAGTTTATTGTTTATAGCTTCTACTACGACGAGTTCATCTTCCAGTAGGGGTAGGGGCCCAGCTAGAGGGATTCCTTCATGGAATGCTGGTACCCGTTTTGATGTGCAATTTGACGACACATTTCATCCAGTTGGAGAAGGGGCTCGCCCCTTTATCAGCCAGTTGGGGCATATGGTTCGAGACCCCACATAGATTTCCCCTGACTATGCTTGATTGGACTGCTTTTCCTCAGGATACGATAGATCGACTCTGGGGGGAGGTTAAGGTAAGCCGCTGAGTTCTATCTTATAGCTTCAACGTTATTATACGATGTATCAAAATTTCTTATCCTAAAATTTCTTATCCTACGCAGGACAATTTGAGGTCATGTCCTGATGATTTTCGTCCAGTTTGCTTGGCAAAGTGTCGAAAGTTATGGAAAGACCACAAGAATAAGGTAAAGAAAGAGCATTGGGAGAGAATGTGGACGACCCAGACCTTCTTCAGCGAGTCCCAAGGGGCATTCTTCCCGCACAGTGGCCTGAGTTGGTCCGGTACTGGTCGAGTGAGAAGGCAAGGGTGAGTAGTTCAACCTATTTTTTGTTAAATTCATATGAAACATTCGTTGTAAACTTATAAACACGACCCAAAATGAATGCAGGAAGAGGCAGAGCGAAATTCTCAAAATCGCTCGATGCAGGGCCCTACTCACAGGCTTGGGACTCGACACATTACGCAGATCCGGCACGAGGTAAACAGTCACGTTAAACCATACATATTTTGATTGTTGACGTAGTGTGTATTCATATATGTAGATGACATGATTTATCCTTCGACAGTTACGTGAGCGGGGTGCCCACCGACCGGATGTCTGTATGGATGGCGAGTCGTAGTCTCGACCATCCTGAGGTTGCAGCTCTTGTAGTAAGTATTTACCTTTACGCAATACTTTTTAACCTATTATGAGATTTATTGATTTACTATTCTAATTTGGTTGCTTTCTTGCACACAGGCCCAGTTGAGGCTCGATTGGCCGAGCTACCAGAGGAGGAGCGACAGGTAGTTGCTAGGCGGGATGAGATATTCCACACCATCATAGGCCAGGATGGGCACGGATACACACTTACATACGGCACAGGCATACCACGTTCGACTATCATGCGAGCGGAGTCATCCCAGGGCTCACGCATGCGAACTGACGAGGTGGCTGAGCTGATCCAGTCTCTTCACCAGCAGATGG
>UESW01002770.1:96728-127381 GCA_900491605.1 Calamus simplicifolius | reverse complement strand
TTTGTTCTCTGTTTTCATTTTGCCTTAGTTCTCATTCATGGTTTTTTTTTTTTTTTCCTCTGTTTTTCATGGTTATCTTTGATGATGCCGAAGTGGCGAAGCTTGTGTTAATGGGGGCTCTGCCATTAGAAAGAGAGAGGGAGAGAGGTTGGATGGTATTTTTCCTTTTTTGTTTAATCTTATGAACGTCGGAAAGGACCCTGTAGCGTTGGAAGGGGTTGCGTCTACCGTCTCCCAGAAAGCTCTGATAGGAATTTGCTGGTGGGTCGTGTTATGTCCACGGGTTCTGTCACACCCCAGACCCAAAAATTTGAGCTAGGGTGACAACCCGCCGCATGCCGGGCATGCAAGGCGTCTTGAACTTATCACATAAATCAATATAAAGCAAATTCCATATCCATGATTTGTTACAAACCAGAATTATCAGTCTTGGGCTATCTGCCCTACAAATAAATCTGAACTAAATCAAAATGATAAAACTAAGTCTTCTTAATAGAAAACTCCTTCTATCTCAATTATCCATCTTCATTCCTGAGGCTCTGAAAAACATTATGAGAATTTTATGAGCTCACACTCAATAAGTAAGCCTAATATAATTTCAAAATTTCATTTATCAGGCTATCATTAGGTTCATGTCATCAGATCAATTAGCTTAATTCAATAACAATTACATTGTTTATACTGTCATTATTTTTCTTTATGTGTCCCACGGCCCTACAATACACATCATGTGTAGCCCTCTTAAACATCCCCTAAGAGGAAGGGTCCTGGTACCAGTGTCTGTCATCTGTCATCTGTCATGTGATAATCTGTCATGTGTGAATCTGTCATGTGTAATCTGTAGCCCTCTTAAACATCCCCTAAGAGGAAGGGTCCTGGTACCAGTGTCTGTCATCTGTCATCTGTCATCTGTCATATGAGAACCGCGGTGACACATAAAGTTTTACTGTCATTATCATGATTACATATTATCATAGTAATAACATGATTTTGCCAAATTATAATTATATTTAACTGTAATTTCACAGTTCACAAATTAAATAATAAAATTATAATACTTGACTTACTTACCACAGTACACGAATTTCACTTGATAACCCAGCTAATTGGACTCCTGGGAACCTACATAATCATTTTTCATTATTAAATTCCTAAAATCTGAATTATAAAATAATTCTTAAATCTACCCAAACCACTTCACGGGCCCAACTTTGGGCTTGAATATCTCTCAATGTATACACCCAAATAGGGAAATAAAATTATTCCCAGAAACTAGAATAAATCCTGATTCGGGCCATATTTTATTTTATCATTCTCGGCCCGATACAAGGCCCAAAACGCTGCTCAAACTGGGCTCAGAAACGGCCCAACAAGGCCCAACAATCAACGGCCCAGCGCCCATTAATTTTTTAACCCAGCTCCTCTGTTTCAAACGAAACAGAGGAGCCGAGATTTGCGCCGGCGGCCAGGGCCGCCGCCGGCCAAATTGAAGGCGGTCCGGCCGCCGTTGGCCGGACCGTGGCCGGCCGCCGCCGCGGCCAGCCTCCCCACCCCTCTCTCTCTCAATTTGTATCAATTTCCATCTTCTCTATTCTCGCGGCGGCTCGAAATCACGCCGGCGACTTTGCCGGCCAATCCGGGGCGGTCCGGCCTCCGGTGGCCGGGCCAGAGCCGGCCACCGCCGTGGCCGGCCTCCCTCTCCTCCTTCCCTTTAATTTCCTTTCTCTCTTATCATCCGCGGCTTACGGATTACGCCGGCGGCACGGCCGGCCACCATGGCCGGCCGGACCTCCACCGGACGCACGCCCGGCGCCGGTGGAGGTCTCCGACCAAGGCCCAGGCCCGGCGAGGCGGCGAGCACGCCGCCGGGCCCGAACCAAGATCGGACCGGCGGTCGATTCTTCACACGTCTTCCTCCTCCTCCGCTCTCCTCTCTCTCTCTTTGTCTCCGGCACCCCACCGGACGCCGCCCCCGGTGCCGGTGGGGTCGTCGGCCGGGGCTCAGGCCCGGCGAGGCGGCGGGCACGCCGCCGGGCCTGAACCAATGTCACGGAGAAGGAAGGGGAGAGGGGTTCTGTAACCCGGCTCCTCCCTTCTTCGTTTTTTTTTTTTTTTTAACTTTCTCTCTCTCAATCTTCTCTCTCATGCATGGACAGGGACTTACCAGAGACAGCACGCTGGGGAAGAAGTCCGCACGAGGAGATGATGAGAAGGGGGCGTCCACGTATGGTGGGAAGGAGGGTTCTACACCATCTTTTATAGGCATTGCAGAGTCCCCAAATCAAGGGACTCTGTAATTAGATATACTTGAAATTTAAATATCTAGAGTCATATCATCTGATCACGTGATAACTCTCACGAGCAATTAAGATATACCTGGAATTCAATATCTGGAGTCTATCATCTGACCTCGTGATAACTCTCACGAGCATTGAGAAATCTAGGGGATTACATTCTCCCTCCTTATAAAAATTTCGGCCTCGAAATTGATAACTTTTATTATAAAATTAAAGGTCCAAATTTCTGTCCCAAGGACTAACAATCAACTAAAGTTAACAGTTTTCAATCATTAACTATTTTAAGATACAAATAGTCGTGGATACTTTTCTTTCATTTCTTCTTCCAGTTCCCAAGTAGCCTCTCTTTCAGAATGATTATTCCATTGCACCTTGACATAGGGAATGGTACGCCGTCTTAGAACTTGATCTTTGCGGTCTACTATACGCAAAGGATGCTCTTCATATGATAAATCTTTCTTCAACTGTATAGGCTCATATGCTATGACATGGCTGGGGTCAGAGATATACTTCCTCAGCATAGATACATGAAAAACATTGTGTACCCCAGATAGAATCGGAGGCAGTGCCAGGCTGTAAGCAACCTCTCCAACTCTGCTCAAGATCTCAAAAGGTCCAATATAACGTGGACTCAGCTTTCCTTTAATCCCAAATCTCATCACATCTTTGGTTGGTGATACCTTTAAGAAGACATGATCCCCAACCTGGAATTCCAATTCCCTTCTTCTGACATCAGCATAACTCTTTTGCCTGCTCTGAGCTGTACGAAGACGCTCCCTGATCAAATGCACCTTATCTACTGTTTGCTGAATCAGCTCAGGGCCTAGCAACTTCCTTTCCCCCACGTCATCCCAACATATAGGAGATCTGCACCTCCTACCATACAGAGCTTCAAATGGAGCCATCTGGATGCTGGCTTGGTAACTATTATTATATGCAAACTCCACCAAAGGTAAGTGGTTATCCCAAGCTCCACCCAAGTCCATCACACAGGCTCGCAACATGTCCTCCAGAATCTGTATGGTCCTCTCTGATTGTCCATCTGACTGGGGATGATAGGCTGTACTGAAGTTTAGTTTGGTTCCCATGGCCTTATGAAGGCTCTTCCAAAACTGGGACACAAACCTGGTATCTCTATCTGATACAATAGATACCGGAACACCATGGAGTCTCACGATCTGTTCAATATACAAATTAGCCAATCTTTCACTAGAGACCCCAACTCTGAAAGGTAGGAAATGAGCTGATTTTGTTAGTCTGTCCACAATGACCCAAACTGCATCGTTGCTCTTAGGAGTTTTGGGCAGACCAGTCACAAAGTCCATTGTAATCTTTTCCCATTTCCACTGTGGAATCATTAGAGACTGAAGAGGCCCTGCAGGCCTTTGATGCTCGGCTTTCACTTGCTGACACACCAAGCACTTGGCCACATACTGAGCAATCTCCCTCTTCATGCCTTTCCACCAAAAATTTTCCTTTAAGTCTCTGTACATCTTAGTGCCACCTGGATGCACAGTATAGGGAGAGTAGTGAGCCTCTTTCAAAATTTCAGCCTTTAGCTCTTCACTGTTTGGCACACAAAGTCTTCCTTCAAATTTCAGGGATCCATCATCCATTATATAAAATTCATTCTGAACTCCTGATTGTACCACTTCTTTAATCCTTTGTAGCTCTGGATCTTCCATCTGGGAGGACTTGATTCTGTCAACTAAGGTCGGCTGGAGTACAAGTGCTGCAATAAGTCCATCAGACTGCTGTACTCTCAGACCAACCTCCCACTTCTCCAGATCTCTCAATACGTGAGGCTGGGAGGTAATCATAGCAGCTAACTCAGAAGAGGATTTTCTGCTCAAGGCATCAGCTACTACATTGGCCTTCCCAGGATGATACTGTAGATTCAGGTCATAATCCTTCAATAGTTCCAACCACCTCCTCTGCCTTAAATTCAGCTCCTTCTGTGTGAAAATGTATTTTAAACTCTTATGATCTGTATACACATCACACGACACTCCATATAGATAATGCCGCCAAATCTTAAGAGCAAAAACCACAGCAGCCAATTCCAAGTCATGAGTAGGATAATTTTGCTCATAAGGTTTCAGTTGTCTGGAGGCATAAGCTATCACTCTTTCATTCTGCATCAAAACACATCCCAATCCTTTTCGAGAGGCATCAGTGTATATAGTGAAACCTTCAGATCCCGTTGGAAGAACAAGAATGGGAGCTGACACCAGGCGCTGCTTTAACTCCTGAAAACTTTCCTCACACTCTACTGTCCAGTCAAACTTCACTCGCTTTTGGGTTAAGCGAGTTAGGGGTAGAGCAATGCGAGAAAAATTCTCCACAAATTTTCGGTAATACCCGGCTAATCCCAAGAAGCTTCTGATTTCTGCCACATTGGTAGGTCGGCTCCAGTTAGTGATAGCTTCAATCTTTTTCGGGTCCACAGATACACCATCTTTAGAGATTATATGACCCAAGAAAGCTACTTGATCCAACCAAAATTCACACTTCTTCAGCTTGGCATAAAGCTTCTTCTCTTGCAGAATCTGTAGCACAATTCTCAGGTGGTCCTCATGCTCCTTATGGCTCTTGGAATATATCAGAATATCATCAATGAAAACCACCACAAACTGATCCAGATATGGTTTAAAAATTCTGTTCATTAAGTCCATGAATGCTGCTGGGGCATTAGTTAACCCAAACGGCATCACCAAGAACTCATAGTGGCCATATCTGGTTCTAAATGCTGTCTTTGGTACATCCCCTTCTTTGACTTTAAGCTGATGGTACCCGGACCTAAGATCAATCTTTGAGAATATCCGGGCTCCTTGAAGTTGATCAAACAAGTCGTCAATCCTTGGCAGAGGATACTTATTTCGCACTGTTACTTTATTGATTCCCCGATAATCAATGCAGAGTCGAGACTGCCATCCTTCTTCTTAACAAATAGGACTGGAGCACCCCAAGGAGAAGCACTGGGTCTAATAAATCCTCGGTCTAGGAGCTCTTGCAGTTGATCCTTCAGTTCTTTTAGCTCAGCCGGGGCCATACGATAAGGGGCCTTTGATATAGGCCCAGTTCCAGGAACTAGATCAATAGAGAACTCGACTTCCCGATCAGGGGGTAAATTAGTCAAATCCTCAGGGAAGACATCTGGAAATTCTCGAGCTATGGGAATATCCTCCAACTTGGTCTCTTCTTGCTGAAGGTCCTTGACTACAGCAAGAAATCCTTGACCACCACTCATCAAATACTTTCCAGCCTGCATCGCTGATATGAACACTGAGGCTAGGTGATTATGACCACCATAAAACTGAATTCAGGCTGGCTTGGAATTTTGAAGTTGACAGTCTTCCTGAAGCAGTCTACTGAAGCATAATTGGAAGCCAACCAATCCATTCCAAGGATAACATCGAAAAACTTTAGTGGAAGAACAATGAGATCAGCATTCAACCTCCTATTCTCCAAGATAATTGGGCAAGATTTGCATACTGTGTCAACTTTCATAACATCTCCATTTGGAAGCGCAATATGCAGCTCTTGCTCTAGAGGAATAGGTGTCAATGATGCATTCTTGTCAAGATAGATATCAGATATGAAAGAATGCGTAGCACCCGGGTCAATTAAAGTTTGGGCGTAAGCAGTTCCTACTTTAATCATTCCTGTCATAAGTGTAGTTTGTTTTAACATTAAGGATTGCACCTACTGTTAATTAACTGTCAATGCATTGCACTAGATAAGACTGTAATACTAGATATAACATTAAAGGGTACCTGTCACCACAGAATTAGATGCGGCAGCGTCCTGCTGAGTGAGGTTGAAGACCCGTCCCTGGGTCTTCGGTGGCTGCTGCTGCTGCTGGCTCGTTCCTTGACTTGAAGAAGGCTGATGTTCCTTCCGAAAGGGACATGTAGCAATCTTGTGATCAGTTCTTCCACAAACAAAGCAGGCACCAGTCACTTTGCGGCAAGGCTTCCCAGGGTGGGAGTTACCACAATGAATGCAACGAGTTTCCTTATTCTGTGGTTCAGCTGGAGCCTGATGTGCACCCTTTTTCTTGGCCTGAAGAGGGTTGACCAGAAGTAGGCCCTTTTCTCTTCTTTCGGCTCCCAATCCTTTTGAACAGCATTCATGTCCCTCTCAATTACCAAGGCCTTATTCACTACAGCACTGAAGGTGAGGAGCTCAAATGCATTGACCGCTTGTCTCAGTCTGGGTCGCAGTCCCTCAGTGAATCTGGTGACCTTGGCTATTTCATTAGTCACAATATTTGGAGCAAAACGGGCCAGCCTGGTGAATTCGGCTTCATATTGGGCCACAGAAAGATCCTTTTGCTCCAACTTAATAAACTCTGATTCCATGTCTCTGTACACTCCTGGGGAAGTATTTGTCAAGAATATCTCTCTAAACTCTCCCCAGGAAATAATCTGTCCATTCCGACGCTGCTCCTCCACTAACCACCAATCATAGGCTTCTCCCTGGAGGAGATAGGTGGCAAATCTGATCCGCTCTACATCCTGACTACCATGGGCCATAAAAGCCTTCTCCATGTCTCGCACCCACCACTCAGCATCAACAGGGTTGGTGGATCCAGAGAAAGGGGCAGGGGCAAATTTCTTGAAGTCTGCAAAGCTGGCCAATCCCTACCCAGGATTGAGATGGAGTAGGCTGGGTCTGTGGAGTAGTAGGGTCAGGCTGAGTCTGTGGAATAGGAGGGGCAGGCTGTGTCTAGCAGTGTGAGTAGGCTGAGCAGTCAAAGCCTGTAAAATCTGGTGCTGCAAGTCCCGCATCGACTGCATCATACCCGAGAGAACCTGAAGCATCTCGGTCTGGGGTTGCTGCTGACCCGTCTCAACTGAATTAGGAGGGGCAGCAGCTTCGGTGGCTTCAACCTCCTGGTTGGCCAGCATTACCAACCTGGGAACTCTCATCATTTTGTCGACTTCTAGTGCGACGTGCCATTCTTATCTCCTGATAAATTAGTTGTAATTAATATCACTGTAAACATTATTTGTTAGGCTTTCAAAGCATACTTTCTGGGATTCCTTTAATTTATAATTTGTCTCTATGTCACTCTAGTGTTTTACCTAAAGTGTCATCATGTATATCCCTACTGTCATAACCGGCTCTGATACCACTAAAGCTGTCACGCCCCAGACCCAAAATTTGAGCTAGGGTGACAACCCGCCGTATGCCGGGCATGCAAGGCGTCTTGAACTTATCACATAAATCAATATAAAGCAAATTTCATATCCATATTTGTTACAAACCAGAATTATCAGTCTTGGGCTATCTGCCCTACAAATAAATCTGAACTAAATCAAAATGATAAAACTAAGTCTTCTTAATAGAAAACTCCTTCTATCTCAATTATCCATCTTCATTCCTGAGGCTCTGAAAAACATTATGAGAATTTTATGAGCTCACACTCAATAAGTAAGCCTAATATAATTTCAAAATTTCATTTATCAGGCTATCATAGGTTCATGTCATCAAATCAATTAGCTTAATTCAATAACAATTACATTGTTTATACTGTCATTATTTTTCTTTATGTGTCCCACGGCCCTACAATACACATCATGTGTAGCCCTCTTAAACATCCCCTAAGAGGAAGGGTCCTGGTACCAGAGTCTATCATCTGTCATCTGTCATGTGATAATCTGTCATGTGTGAATCTGTCATGTGATAATGTGTAACCCTCTTAAACATCCCCTAAGAGGAAGGGTCCTAGTACCAGTGTCTGTCATCTGTCATCTGTCATCTGTCATATGAGAACCACGGTGACACATAAAGTTTTACTGTCATTATCATGATTACATATTATCATAGCAATAACATGATTTTGCCAAATTAGCATAATATATTTAACTGTAATTTCACAATTCACAAATTAAATAATTAATAAAATTATAATACTTGACTTACTTACCTCAGTACACGAATTTCACTTGATAACCCAGCTAATTGGACTCCTGGGCACCTACATAATCATTTTCCATTATTAAATTCCTAAAATCTGAATTATAAAATAATTCTTAAACTCTACCCAAACCACTTCACGGGCCCAACTTTGGGCTTGAATATCTCTCAATGTATACACCCAAATAGGGAAATAAAATTATTCCCAGAAACTAGAATTAAATCTGATTCGGGCCATATATTTATTTTATCATTCTCGGCCCGATACAGGGCCCAAAACGCTGCTCAAACTGGGCTCAGAAACGGCCCAACAAGGCCCAACAATCAACGGCCCATCAGCCCGTTACTATTTTTAACCAGCTCCTCTGTTTCAAACGAAACAGAGGAGCCGAGCTTTGCACCGGCGGCCAGGGCCGCCGCCGGCCAAATTGAAGGCGGTCCGGCCGCCGTTGGCCGGACCGTGGCCGGCCGCCGCTGCGGCCAGCCTCTCCCACCCCTCTCTCTCTCAATTTGTATCAATTTCCATCTTCTCTCTATTCCGCGGCGGCTCGAAATCACGCCGGCGGCTTTGCCGGCCCAATCCGGGGCGATCCGGCCTCCGGTGGCCAGGCCAGAGCCGGCCACCGCCGTGGCCGGCCTCCCCTCTCCTCCTTTCCCTTAATTTCCTCCTTTTCTCTCTTAATCACCCGCGGATTACGGATGACGCCGGCGGCACGGCCGGCCACTATGGCCGGCCGGACCTCCACCGGACGCACGCCCGGCGCCGGTGGAGGTCTCGACCAAGGCCCAGGCCCGGCGAGGCGACGAGCACGCCGCCGGGCCCGAACCAAGGGGACCGCCGGTCGGATTCTTCATCGCGTCTTCCTCCTCCTCCGCCCTCTCCTCTCTCTCTCTTGTTCTCCGGCACCCCACCGGACGCCGCCCCCGGTGCCGGTGGGGTCGTCGGCCGGGAATCAGGCCCGGCGAGGCGGCGGGCACGCCGCCGGGCCTGAACCACTATCACGGAGAAGGGAAGGGGTTCTGTAACCCGGCTCCTCCCTTCTTCGTTTCTTTTCTTTTTTTTTAACTTTCTCTCTCTCTCAATCCTTCTCTCTCATGCATGGATAGGGGACTTACCAGAGACAAGCACGCTGGGGAAGAAGTCCGCACGAAGAGATGATGAGAAGGGGGCACCCACGTATGGTGGGAAGGAGGATTCTACCCATCTTTTATAGGCATTGCAGAGTCCCAAATCAAGGGACTCTGTAATTAGATATACTTGAAATTTAAATATCTAGAGTCTATCATATCATCTGATCAAGTGATAACCCTCACGAGCAATTAGGATATACCTGGAATTCAATTATCTGGAGTCTATCATCTGGCCTCGTGATAACTCTCACGAGCAGTTGAAAATTCTAGGGGATTACAGGTTCATGTGATAGGAATTTCTCCTTTTAGTTTATTTTTACTTCAGTTGTTCATTCTTCTGAAATTCCACAACTTGGATGAACTAAATTAGTGAATGTTTTTGTAATCTGTTCTTATATGATCTGTATTTTGTAATCTGTTCTTCCAGGTCCTACTTTTTATTTGATCTTTCTTTGAAGAATTGATGATTTGAAAGTTGACAAGTGATCTGAGCATGAAGAATTGAGACATTGAGGTCCAAAGCCCTTCCAATTTCTCAAACTTTGTAGCTATCCTATTCGGTGATAATTTGTTTTTAACATCTAAAAAAGTCCTTAAATTTAATCTAAGGTGAGTTGTTGTTAGCTGATTCTCACAACTAACATGTACAGGGATGCAGGAAACATTAGCACCAAAGTTGTTAGCTTATGGTGCTCTCAAAACATTAGCAATACTATTCTCAGTGGTTGTGAACTTTATTTGTCAGCTGATTGTTTTCCTGTACCTCCTTGATTAATGATACCTCATGGATGATCCTGGCTACTTCTGGAATTGGTGTCTACATTGAGTTCTGAAAAATTGGGAAAGCCATGCATATTGAGGTAAGTTATGTGTGTGTTATGTTGAAGAAAGGTAAATTTAAAGTTGACCATGAAATGTTGGCTTGTAACCATCAATATTTGTTCAGTTTTTATTAATATTCAAGTAACTTGAAAAGTGAATTTGTTTAGAATCTAATTCAATCTATAGGTTCAATTTGGTCATGTTACCTAATGATTCCAATTCCTTTAAAGATTGAACGTGTTCTTGGTGCAAAATGTTCAGTTAAAGTGCCAAAATGAGATAACTTGGCCATTCTATTAGTTCTCCAACAACTTTTGACATTTGGCCCAGTATCATGTCCTAGGACAACAAAGAGGAAATTGTTGACCAGGATGCTTGTCATTGATATATTGCAATTTTTAAAAAATTGCTTTTCTTATTTATATATTTTGTTAACATGATTTTTTTTTTCCATTTACTTTGATATGTTTTGACTACTTATAGTTTTAGATATCTTCTCCCTAGTCCTTTTATGTTACTGAAGGCTATGGCCTTGCTTTCAAAGTTTGATATTTTTGGTCAGCTTTTCTTAATGTTTGATGCACTAGGTTCTAAAGCCTTTTGGTTTCAGTCCTTTGTAATATCCAACTTAGCCAATATCTTGAAGGTGTCATTGCAGCTCCATTTCTAACATGTTTGTGCATGATATTTGATTTTAATTATCATTAAACCTTGAGGTTTCGTGGAAGTCCTATTGATTGGCTTGAGCTATAATTGCTTGGTGTGGGTGGGAACATGTTAAATCCTATTGTCCTCCTACAGTCTGGTTGATGATGTAGTGGCTCACTTATTGCCAAAGCTGAAATGACTCAGGACTAGGGGACTGCCAATTATTTTGGCTCCTTGCAACCAATAGAGAGCCTGGGCCACAAATTATTGAGATCAGGTCTTCTCCTTGACAGCCATGCTTTGCTTGTTTTCTAGACTGCTTGGTTGATTCAGGTTGAGGAATCTGTATCAGGAGAGCAATTCATGGCACAAGCTGATAAGGTAAAGTATAGATCATTGTTTTATATGGAGGTTCTCCAGATCACAATCGCAATATCATTATATATGAACAATTCTCCAACTTGAGGCATAAACTTATTATCTACTCCTTGTCCAACAGCACTGTACGTCACTTGCCAGCAAAAAAATTCTGATCGTGTTTATTGCCCAAGCTATTGTAGCACATCATTATACTTTGCATGTAATGGCTTTCGAATGACTAGTTTAACAAGAAGGGCTTTCAATTTGGTTTGTCAAAAACTCCACCTCTAAGTACGAAGTCAAGATTTTTGATACCTTAATTTGAGCCTTTTTGCTGTTATTTTAGATATGACATAGTGGTCATAGAAAAAGCTTGCTTTTGTTAGGCTTTTCGGTTGCTTGTATGTATGTTGTAATGTTCTTGATGCCTATTTTGCTGTTATTTTAGATATGACATAGTGGTCATAGAAAAAGCTTGCTTTTGTTAGGCTTTTCGGTTGCTTGTATGTATGTTGTAATGTTCTTGATGCCACAACTGATCATTTTGTGATAGAACAAATTCAAGAGTCAAGATATTGTGACATATCTTTTACAAGGAAAAAGGTTTTGAAAATATTTATCGTGCCACTAATTGCTATGTCATTGTTGAAATAACAATTAGTCTTCTACATCTTTTTTGATAGCTACGTGCCAAGATATTTAACCACTCATCTAAGACTAAAGTCAACATTGAGACCGAAAATGCTCAAGAAAAAGCAAGTAATGTTGACATGAAAATTACACGAGCATTATCCAATAATGTATGAATGTTTTGTTCTCTGTTTCTTTTCTCTTCTTATCTATTTTCTTTTCTCTTTATCTACAGGGTTGCTGAGTTGGAAAACCTAGATGCTTTCTAACAGTGGTGACTTAGGTATAGAGTTCACTTATAGTTACCCATCCTTGTGAAGTACTCTCTTACCTACCGCCATTCTTGGAAATGAATCTCAAGTGGTTTTTTAATGAAAATTGATACTTTTGATATTATGTTAATTATTGTTATTATGTTTATGAAGGAATCTCAAGTGTATTTTTGTGATTTATTGGACGTTCAATTGAAAAAAATTGAAAAGTGTTATTAATAGTAAGTATTTATTTCTTTTTAATTTTATAGTAATTTATCTGGGTTATATCATTTGAGTCTCACACTATTATTATACTTTGCTATATCAGTGCACTCAAAATATACAACGCTAAAGCTAAACGAGTTGCAAGAAAAATACTTACTTGGGAGTCAGTTAAGGTATATTGACTTGCACATTCTTTTTATAATTTATACAATTAGATCTTATTTGTTTAAGTCTTATAAAAACTTTTAAATTCATCTTTTAAGTGTCATTAGCAACCATCAGTATTGAATGTGGCTATTATGTCATCATGTATATGAAGGAGATCATTGAGAATCATATTATTTCAACTGATGAAAGGTTAGGCTATATTGCGTACATGATTCATATATATATAAGTAGTACTTTATGGTTTTAAATTTTTGTGTCATGTGTCATTTAGTGCTCTTTTCTGAGTAACTTATGTGTATATATGCAGTTTGCTGAGAAGAAAACTTATAAACAAGAAGAGATCGACATTATGCGTGGAGAATGGGTTGAGTACTTGCAAGGTTTCATTTGAAAAAATTGGTACTAAATGTATTTGATATTGAAAATGTATTGAAGAAAATTGGATATTTTAATTCAATGTGTTTGAGATTTTTTGGAATATGTTTGTATGATGACAGTATTGGATATTTATATGACAATATTGGATATTTCAATTCAATATTTTTAAAATTTTTTTGGAATTGAAACTATATGTTTATATGATAGGATTGGATATTATACTACATTTTTAATATCAAAATGTAGTCTAAATGTACATAATAGACTACATTTTCTGATGAAAACGTAGTCTAAATGTATTTAAAGACTTCATTTTTTTGCCTTTTAACTATAGTTTCTGATAAAAATGTAGTCTAAATGTATTTAAAGACTACGATTTTTGACCTTTAACTATAATTTTTGATAAAATGGAGTCTAAATGTATAAAGACTATGTTTTTTGACTTTAACTATAATTTCTGATAAAAATGTAGTCTAAATGTATTTGAAGACTACATTTTTTTTACTTTTAACTACGTCTAAAAACGTAGTCTAAACCAGAGACTTTTAACTACGCTCAAATATTTTAGACTACACTCAAAAAGACTACATATTTTAAAATACTTTTAACCGTAGTCTATATATAAAGACTACATTTTTTTAGACGTAGTCTAATTAAATTTCTGTAGTAGTGACTTTACTCTGACATCAATAACAGACCTCATGGCACATACAAATTGAATGATGATTACAAACCCAATACTACGAGAACAGAGACTCCCAACTGCACCAATTCCAATGAAAAAAATCAAGTTAAACCTACAAATGCCATAAATTAGAATTATAAACCACTTGAAGGTTGCAGCAAACTTGTAAGAACTGCAGACCAAAGAACTGCAAATTGCTTGGCAAATTTCCAAGAACCACCTACAAATGTACAAGCCATGCTGCAAGATGACAACGAGCTCTCCCCTTCTCTTTCGCATCATGTTTATACGACTATTTCTTTTAAATCGCTACATATTTAATTCCTCCAAGAACTTTTTAAGTCATTAACAACATAAAGTCAAATTCCTCCGAATCACTTAGGGATTGTTGCAAACCAATGAGTACAAGCAGTTTTATTAGATTTGCTAGAAATATCAATTCCTCCAAGAACTCAATAGCAGCAACAAAAACAATCATTGTGTTGAATTAACTAAAAACTTGATGAGCTTGCCAACATATGACAAACAATTGCATACCTTCATAACAAATTCTTAAAGCTGTTAGTAATTAAAATTTGAACCTTTTGGTGAAAATCATCACCATGAAGCCCAAGATTAATTCATGTTTAATCATCAAGAATTAATAAACATAAATGGAAGCGTACCTGAATCCATATTGCTTGATTGCTTTTCAGAGTCCTGTGGTTGGCCTTCCACATCAACACGTACTTCCAGAGAGCCCTTTAGAATTTTCTCTAGGCTATTCTTTCTGATGATAGGATTCAGAGGTTATACGTGCGATCCAAGGACCATAACGCTATATATAGATAATTTCATCATTATCTTTTGGTATTTCTATTTTAGCCCATCATAAAAATAGAAATAATCCCTTAGGTCTCTACACATTAAAGGGCCACACCTTATTAGATACATTAAAGCTCAAATTACTAAAACCTTAGCCGATCACTTTTAATTGGGCTTAACCTTATTTGACAGTCTGCAACACATAATTATTTCACATATAAGCCTAATGTTGGATTAAAAATCTAACAATCTTCCACTAGGCTATATGTGTAACCTTATAATTATGTTGCAAAAATAACTAAATGAGCTTAATTTTACTGTCATTACCGAAATGTATCTATAACCAATCCGGTCCATCAACCATACCAACATAGGATCAAAGCGGCCTTTGTTATATCTATCATAACTCAACCCATCAATAGTCACGTATATTGATACAACTGAATGACAAGGATCATGATGTAGATGTGTAGCATGAAAATTACATGTAATGTGATCTTAATGTGCCTATTTCTAACTGGTCCTTCTTAAACTTGAGTGAGATCAAAACTTTAACTTGATTGTACAGAGTATACTGAACTGAATAAAATACTTTATTTCTGATCAGAAAATATCCAAACACATAAGTGTGCACAAACCAAACATAAAGCATAAATAGAAGCAATACAAACTCCCACTAAATTTAAGCATCATCATGCTCTATAACACTCATGTGAGCAATATGCTCATGAAAGACCTTGGGCGTTACACCTTTTGTAAGGAGATCTGCAACCATGGAGTTTGTCCCTATATGCTCTATAGAAATCTGACCACTATGTACTCTTTCCTTTATAACCAGGAACTTGATGTCAATATGCTTTAACTTGATCGAGCTCCTATTGTTATTAGAATACAATATGGTTGACTTCTTATCACAAAATAACTTTAGCGGTCTTTCAATTCCTTCCAATATGCGCAGTCTAGTGACAAATTTTTTAGCCATATCCCATGATTAGATGCTTATAACATGCTATAAATTATGCTGCCATGGTAGAAGAAGCTGAGTGTCTATTTTGTACTTCTCCAAGAAATAGCCCCACCACCTAATAGATATACATAGCCCGAAGTGGATCTTTTATGTTGACCCTAGATTGATTTTGATGCTTACAAAATAATTAAGCAAAGACTAATTCTATTTATTAAGCTTGA
This sequence comes from Calamus simplicifolius, assembly GCA_900491605.1. Taxonomy (NCBI): domain Eukaryota; kingdom Viridiplantae; phylum Streptophyta; class Magnoliopsida; order Arecales; family Arecaceae; genus Calamus; species Calamus simplicifolius. The sequence continues at coordinate 111,866 of UESW01002770.1, read as the reverse complement.
TGCAGGGAAGTACAGATGTTTTACAATTGAGTATCTTCAAGCAAAAATCTTATGGGAGTATATTTCATTTTTATTTGTTACCTGAAAGCTATCTAATTGACCATTTGTAGCCTTGGCCGTTTGAACTACTTTAGGAGTTAGCTAGTTAGCTAGCTTACCCTTTCGTCTAGCTAGCTGACACATCTGTTAGCTAACTGACATGCTATCTCTGTGGCATGGCCAAATAGTTCTCCATTTTAGTTAGTTGGATAGCTAGCTAGTCCCTTCCTTAACTAGCTGGTGTTCCATTTTAGCTAGCTATGTTTCCTATTATCCTTGCTAGCCGAGCCATGCTGTTTTTTAGCTAGCTGGTTAGCTAGCTTGGCCTCCTTCTGAGCTAGCTAGTTTTCCTATTTAGTTAGCTACTTTTGCCTTATTCACTGTGCTGGCTGAATGCTATGGGAATCAGCTAACTCGTCCTCCCTCTTAGCTAATTGGCTTCATTTTTAGTTAACTATCTTTCCCTGATCATTGCTTGGCCGAATGTCTCTTTTATTTAGCTAACTGGTGAGCTAGCTGATGCTTCTCTTAGCTAGCTAGTATACCCTGTTAGTTAACTGCTTTGCCTTGGGAGCTGACTGCTTTTCACATGTTCCTCCAAGCCATGCTGTTGCATTTTCTAGTTAGCTGGAGAGCTAACTATCACTTCCCAAGCCATGTGGATTCATTCTCTAGTTAGCTGAAGAGCTAACTACCTTTTGGCTTAGTTAGCTGGAGAGCTAACTAATCTTCTCTTGAGCAAGTGGATGCTTTTTTTAGTTAGCTAGAGAGCTAACTACCTTGGATGGACGTCTTCCTCTTGTCATGATTATTTGAGCTTAGTTAGCTGGGGAGCTAACTACTTCTTGCTCAGTTAGCTAAAGAGCTAACTCTTCTTCTTTTGATGGTTGTTTCCTTCTTCAAGCCGAGAGCCTCTTTTTTCTAGTTAGCTGGAGAGCTAACTATCTTGTTATGGCTTCTATATTCTTGAACGTTGGATGCTTGCTGAGTTAGCTAAAGAGCTAACTACTTTTTGCTTAGTTAGCTAGAGAGCTAACTAATGGTTTTTGAAATGGACTCCTAGCCGTATGCTTTTGTGGTTAGTTAGCTAGAGAGATAACTACTCTTCCCTGAGATAAGCTTCATGCCGTGTGCTCTTTGTGGATAGTTAGCTGGAGAGCTAACTACTATCCTTTGATACTGATGCCTTTTGCCATGAGATTTCAAAATTAGCTAGCTGGTTAGCTAGCTTGTGGCTTTTACACTTCATCTTGCCCGAGCTTCTTCAAGATGCTAGCTACCTAGAATTAACTCCAGTCAGCTACCACTCTGATATTTGGGCGTGCTCTCTCTCTCTCTCTTCTTTAATTGATTTTTATTTTCAGCTATACTAACTTTTGATCTCTTAGATTATGGCAGAGATCTTCCTTCCTCAAATGGATTCGGTGCATTCAATGCTTAAGGGAAATAATCTCAATGGTTATCTTTTCTTCCCGCTTTACTTTCCATTTGTTTCAAATGTATCTAACGGATATTTTTGTTGGATTGCTTTAAATAGCTAGGATTAGAAGAACAAAATGACGAATCTGAAAAAGAAAAACAAGAGAAAGAAATCCAAGAAAAGAGCTTTTATTGCATATTCTTAGGAGTGTTGAAAAGCAAGTTTGGTGTGCATTGAAGTTGAAGATCATTCATTACTCAAAGGTCATCCAGATCCATTAAAGACTTCAAGCATTCAAAGCTTCAACTACCTCGGAGCTTCTTCATTTATTGCTGAAGTTTGCTACAAAATTGTAAAGTATTTCTTAAATGTTTGCTCATTGTAAGAGCTACTTATTCTTATCTATTCTGCACATTTGTAAAAGGGTTAGAGTTAACCCTTGGTTCTTGTTGGCTTCCTTGTGCCGTTAAATAAGAGGACTAGCCGGGTAAGGCTAGGGGTTGGCTTCCTTGTGCCGTGAAATAAGAGGACTAGCCAGGTAAGGCTAGGGGTTTGGCTGCCTTGTGTTATATAAACAAGAGGGCTAGCCGGGGAAGACTAGAGGTTATAATCATTGTGATACGATTGGAGTGAAATTTTCAAAGGTTTTTGGAGAGTGGACGTAGGTGCTGAGTTTGGCACCGAACCACTATAAACTCTCTTGTGTTTATGGTTTCTTGATTTTCTGTGTTATTATTCTGTGCACTTCATTACACTGTTGCCAAGTAAATTTAAATTAGGGTTAAAGCGTATATCTACAATAATTAATTTTTAATAACCCAATTCACCCTCATCTTGGGTTGCTACATCTGGGCAACAAATGGTATCAGAGCAGTGTGCTTTTAATTTCTATAGCTTTGATTAGCTTGAAGCCAAAGATCAGTAGTAATCCAAATGAGATCTATGTTGATTGAAGGACAATCAACTAATAGACCACCTTTGTTCAATGGAACAAATTACACATATTGGAAAGCATGAATAAAAATCTTCATTCAAGCACTAGATTATGATTTATGGAAAATTATAATTAATGGACCACACACACCCACTATTAAGATTGATAATATTGATATTGCAAAACCTGAATCTAAATGGGATGAGCAAGATAAGAAACTAGCTCAGTTAAATACAAAAGCTATGAATGTTCTTTATTGTTCTCTTGATGCAAATGAGTTTAATCGCATATCTACTTGCATGTCTGCTAAAAGATCTGGGATAAACTTGAAGTCACCCATGAGGGTATAAATCAAGTCAAGGAATCCAAAATAAATATGCTTGTTCATAAGTATGAATTGTTTAAGATGGATTAGGCTGAAAATATCACTGATATGTTTACAAGATTTACTGATATTATCAATGGACTGAAAAGTCTTGGAAAATCTTATGCTAACAGTGATATTGTTAGGAAAAATTTTAAGATCTTTACCTAGGACATGGAAAGCCAAAGTTACTGTAATACAAGAAGCAAAAGATCTCAACACTTTATCACTTGAAGAGTTGGTTGGTTCTTTGATGACTCATGAGCTTCAGCAACGACAACACATTGATGAAGATGAATCAAAGAAGAGAAGGATCATGGAATTAAAGAGTGCAACTTAAGATGATGAAAGTGAGGAGACCACTAGTGACAGTGAGAAGATGATGAAATGGCACTTATCTCAAGAAAATTCAAAAAGTTTATGAAAAGAAAGAAGTTTGGAAAAAGAAAACATTTTGCCAAAGGGGATCATAGCAAAGAAAAGGAAAAGAGTGAACCTCCTACATGCTATGAGTGCAAAAAGCCTAGACATATCAGACCAGAATGTCCACTATTAAAGAAAGGATCCAAAAGAGTAAAGAAGAAAGCAATGATGGCTACATGGAGCGACAGTGAGGCTACAAGTTCAGAAGATGAAGAGAAAACTGAAGTTGCCAATGTATGTTTCATGGCTGATAATGATGAGGTAAGCCCTAGCTTTTTAGATGACTTTACTTTTGATAAATTACATGGTGCATTTTTGAACTTGTTGATGATATTTGCAAATTTAAGTTCGAAGAACAAAGATTTGAAAAACGAAATTAAAAATCTTACTCTTGAAAAAGAAAGAATTTCAAAAGATAATGAATTATTGCTAAAGGAAAACCAAGATTTGAAAAATGAAGTAAATAGATTAAAACCAATTATGATAGATTTACATTGAGCTCAGAAAAATTAGAAATGATTTTAAACAATCAAAGAGCTATTTACAATAGAGATGGTCTAGAATATAATCCTTTTGAAAGACAAAGATTTTTAAAAAATATTTATGTGCATGCTGATGATTCTACCAAAATTACATGTTTCAAATGTGAAAAATTAGGACATAAAGCTTATACTTGTCACACACACACAAGGTGAAAAAAAATATGGATTCCAAAAGGAACTATCTTAACTAACCCTAAAGGATCCAAGAAAGTTTGGGTACCTAAGAGCAAAATTTAAAATTGTGTATGCAGGTGTATCTTGCAACCCGAGCAACTAAAAGATAATGGTACTTGGATAGCGGGTGCTCAAGACACATGACAGGTGATGAATCGCAATTCATCACTTTGAATGCAAAAGATGGAGGTGTTGTTACTTTCGGTGATAATGGCCAAGGAAAAATAATTGGCATTGAAAAAATAGGTATCACACCTCATGCTTATATTGATAATGTCTTACTTATGAAAGGACTGAAACATAATTTACTTAGTATTAGTCAATTATGTGACAAAGGATTTAATGTTACATTTGAATCATACTTATGCATTGTTAAAAATCCTGCTAATGAAAACTTATTGGTCAAAGGCATGTAATGTATATATTGTTAATTTAAATGATTTGCATAATCAGAATGTTGATTGCCTAGTTGCTACAAACTAAAACTGATAATAGTTGGTTATGGCATCATAGGCTAGCTTATGCAAGCATGGATTTACTATCTAAATTAATTAAAAAGATTTAGTGCATGGTTTGTCAAAACTTATTTTTGAAAAATATAAGATTTGCAATGCTTGTCAATTTGAAAAACAAACCCGAGTATCTTTTAAATCAAAGAATTTGGTTTCAACCACTAAACCTTTGGAACTCTTGCATACGGATTTATTCGATCCTACAAGAACAACTAGTTTAGGAGGAAAAATACATGGTTTTGTCATTATTGATGATTTCTCTCATTTTACATGGGTTTTATTTTTAACTAGTAAAGACGAAGCATTTCCCGCATTTCAAAACTTATTTAAAAGAATTACAAATGAAAAGAACTCTTCTGTTTTATCAATACGAAGTGATCATGGAAAGGAATTTGAAAACAAATCTTTTGAAGATTTTAGTAATGAAAATGAATTGAACATAATTTTTCTGCACCAAGAACACCTCAACAAAATGGAGTAGTAGAAAGAAAGAATAGAACTTTAGAAAAAATGGCCCGTACCATGTTGTGTGAGAGCAATCTCCCAAAGTACTTTTGGGCAGAAGCTATCAACACCTCATGTTACATTTTAAACGTGCATTGATTAGACCTATTTTGAAAAAGACCCCTTATGAACTTTACAAAGGAAGAAAACCAAACATAAGTTATTTTCATGTTTTTGGATGTCGATGTTTTATATTAAATAATAAAAAATCAAATCTTGATCAAGTTTGATCTAAGTCTGATGAAGGTATTTTTCTTGGTTACTCTTTGCTAGTAGAGCTTTTAGAGTTTCAATAAAAGACTTTAGCAGTTGAAGAATCAATTCATGTTATCTTTGATGAAACTAATGATCTTCCAATTAAGGAAGAGAAAAGGCTATAATGATGCAGAGAAATTGAAGATCAAGTCAAGGACATTACTTGAAGGATAAGGATAACTCAATATACAAGAGGTAAATGAAGAAGGGAATGCTGACCTACCAGAAGCTTCACAAGATAATGATGAATTAGAAAAGGATGGAGGTACGTTCTCAGTCACCCTAAAGATCAAATCATTGGTGATCCGTCACAAGGAATTAGAACTAGATCATCATTTAAGATACTTATAATAACTTAGCATTTGTATCTAAAATTGAACCTAAATGTTTGAAGATGCTAAAGATGATGTAGAATGGATAAATGCCATGCATGAGGAATTCACCAATTTGAAAGAAATAATGTATGGACTCTTAGTTAAAGACCTCATGATCATCAAATTATTGGAACTAAATGGGTATTTAGAAACAAGTTGGATGAGCATGGTAATATAGTTAGAAATAAAGCAAGATTAGTAGCTAAAGGTTATTGTCAGAAGAGGGAATTGATTTTGATGAAACTTATGCTCTGTTGCTAGACTAGAAGCTATTAGATTACTTCTTACTTATGCTTGCTTTATGAATTTTAAATTATATCAAATGGATGTTAAAAGTGCTTTCTTAAATGGATACATTACTGAATAAGTTTTTATGGAACAGCCATCCGGATTTGAAAATCACTTGTTTCCAAACCACGTTTTAAATTAAACAAAGCTTTGTATGGTTTGAAGCAAGCTCCTCGGGCTTAGTACAAAAGATTAAGTAAATTCTTAATCAGTAATGACTTCATTCGAGGAAACATGGATACAACTTTATTTATTAAAAGACAAGATAAAGATATATTAATTATTCAAATTATGTTGATGACATCATATTTGGTGCCACTAATGATTCTTTGTGCAAGACTTTGCTAAGCTTATGCAGGGAGAGTTCGAGATGAGTATGATGGGAGAGCTTAAACTATTTTCTTGGACTACAAATCAAGCAAAGCAAAGATGGGAATCTTCATTTGCCAAAGCAAATATATCAAAGAAATGATTAAAGAAATTTGGCATGGAGATATCAAAAATATCGGTACCCCTATGAGCTCTCTTGTAGACTAGAATCTTATAATGCTGAAAAGTGTTGATTTGAAATATATAGAGGCATGATAGGATCTTGTTATATTTAACTGCTAGTAGACCAGATATCTTATTCAGTGTTTGCATGTGTGCTAGATATCAAGCTAACCTAAGGAACACACTTGCTTGTTGTTAAAAGAATATTTAAATATTTGAATGAAACAGTGAATTTAGGTTTATGGTATGACAAACAATCTAGCATTGACTTAATAGGTTACACTGATTTAGATTTTGCTGGATATAAATTAGATAGAAAGGGCAAAGGATGACACAACAATATTGAAAAAACTAAGAAGAAGACATGTCTAGAGCATGTCATGTCACTACCACTTGTCAGGATATATCCTGCATAATTCAGAAATAGATTTAAATTAGAGAAGGAATAAGAGGAAGAGTCAAATGAGTTTATTCAGTCTTCATATAGTTTATAGTTTTAAACAACTCAGGGATTTCATTGTACCCAATTACTTGATACCAAAATAAAACTTGTCAAGACCTTATGTCGAAAGAACTACAAAATCCACGTGAGGTTTTATATCATGAATTGTTGTCTTCAACTAGCCCATTTGAGATGGATTTTGAATTACATGTTGAGTCCAGTCACAAGCTTATTACAATTAAATGTCATTTTATGACAAACTACCGAGGAAATAGAATCGCATAAAAAATGATGCATCAAATAAAACAACATTGCAGCTGTCTATAAACAACAAAAGACATGCAAATTTTGACTATCCAAAATAATGATCAAAAAGCAGTGTCTAAAAGTGAAAATTAGTTTGATTCAATTGTTCACAACAGTCTGGCATCAATGTTTTCCAATTAAATCAATAAATGCAACAGATCATGACTAAAACAGATGCCAATACCTGCATTCAAAATTGTCCTTGCAAGTGGAATTGGCATGGCAATTTGTACACCCAACACCAGTTTCTGCACCATCACGCCTCTTCTTGACTAAATAAATATCTTTCTTTGTCAAGGACATGATATAAGATAAGATGATGCCTGCATTTAATAAATAAATATTAAATTCAGATAATTAAGCAAAACTGTTTTACTTGTCATGCATACCACATGTTTCTACATTTGAGAAATTTTAAGAAGTCCCACAAAGTATTCAAGACTTTATAAAGGATACTATGTATTTATGCAAGGAGATGGCTCAGTTTTGTTCTCCATAACATCTTTCAAAATGGATCCAATCTTAAACTCTTCATTAACATATGGTAGTGGCAGGCGGCTAAAGACTTCCTGTCAATAAAAAGCAAATAGTTGTAACACCACTTGAACATGAAATATAAAACAGTATGGAAACTCCTAGAAAAACCTTTTCTTTAAACTAGTACTTCAGCTTCTGAAAATTTTTTGGGCTTCAAATTTGTTATTCTTTTAATCTTTTATTCAAAACGTCCAGATTGACAAAAAGATAGGAATTTAGGGAATCCTATTCAAACATAAATTTCCAATTATATATGATACGAGAAACTTTATGAATTTCCACAAGACAACCAAACACTCATTTACCCAAAAAAAAAGGCTGAACCTCCATAAATTGAGAAAACATGTAAAATCACAATGTACCGTGATTTTACTGAACATTCAAATGCATCCAAAGAAGAATTGTTTGATTTATAGGATATAACCAAGCAATTAGAGCCAAGGAACCAGATGAGGGAAGTCCTTGATAAGAAACCAAGAAGAAGAATTGTAGATCAGTGTCCTAACCTCTACATCACTTGTGGGATCTGCATGCTGTTATCCAATCAAATAAATCATTCCTGTCAGCGAACCTAATCAATAAAAAATAAGAATAAAGAAGCATAATTCCAGTACAGGAACATAAAAGAATAACAGGAACAGAATGCAAGCTGTACAGAGCAGCAAGGATATGTAATTGAAAAATTCTGTAATATCATGAATTTCATGATTCAAGTGTCTGACTTGGATATTCATCAAAAAATGAGGAAGCAGTGAAAACTCATAGCAACAGAAGAAAGATAAATAAGGCAGTCAATCCGCAATGAACCAACAGATATCAAACTCCCACCCCATCTGTGTATTTTTGTGTAGATCATGAGGTGGAAAGTTAAAATCAGGTACTTGACTTACGAGCTACAAATATAGTAAGATTAATTGTCTTCCTCTTAGGAGGGAGAAAGCTGAATAAAGAGGAAAGAAAAAAAAGGTCTAACAATGCTGGTAAAGATGAATTGCAATTTATCAGACAAGAAGAAGAGTGTAGCTCCCTTTAACCTACTTAATATCTGGCAATCTCAAAAGAGGTAAGAGTAAAACAACAAATAAAAGAAATAATACAAATTAATTATGGACCATTGACCATGCATTGACTTAGATTACTTTATTATTTTGAACATTAGCGGTGGAAAATGTGTTTTTTTTTTTTTAAATTATGCAAAACATGTATTTTTGTTCAAAAAATGAACTATTGCGACCTCGAGCTTATACAAATATAGGATCGAGCAACAGAAATGGTGGGGTCCCATGAAACCAACACAACTGGCATAAGCGAAGCGATCATCACTTATCTACACTCAGCAACATATATCATGATATACTAATAACAAACCAGAAACCTATTCAAAAATTTGCAGGAGGTTCAAAGACACATGCCATATCTGATACAACCATTTTCATGATAATGGCAAACTTGTTAATGAATGGACTCCTCTATTATATGAAAATGAACTTATCTAATCATTTAGGAGATCAACACTCTACCTTCTTTTACTAGCTCATTTTAAATTAAATATCTGTGCAGATTGTGGCAAATCCATTGCAAGGTCAAGAGATGCAGCTGCTTCTAGAAAGTAGATATGTCTAAAGAAAGGAATTTCTGACATGATTTGCATCTAAGAAACCTCCACTATAGAGGTTCCAGGATTTCACTGAAGAAACGAAGTGAACAGCAAATTTTTGAAAGAAGAAATGAAGCGAATAGCACTTCTTGTCTAATGAAGGAAAGAAGAGATCGACCTCCTCCTCAAGTCGCCAATCAGAAGGATGCCTCCAGCAAATTAATGGCCCTGGTCGATCTGTTAGATAGATGATATCTTCGGGCCATGGTGCACACTTGGGATGTACTGCTATTAGGCATCGTACACAACGCCAGTAAAATTTCTGTTTGCAAATGAAACAAGCCTGTAGGACAATAAAGAAGAATGAATGAGTAGTTCTCTAGTTAAGTACAATCAAGATATGTTGTAAAGCCAACTTCCACAAGAGAAGAATTGGGGAAAAACTGTGAGAAGAAAAGGATTTGCATAAATGATCAATAAAACATAAGTATTTATAAAAAAAAAGGGAAATAGAAGGCTGGTAAGCATTTATATTTTTTATAACAAACCTTAAGTTTGAGAGCAATGTCTATGCACCTGTATAGGTAATAATGATAATGCATATGCTTTCATAATACATAGGTGCCCATCTATCTCTAACATGAAAATTTGTTTGTTTTGCTTCGTAATATCAATGTTGGCATGTCATTCTATTAGGTATGCTATGCGTCTACTTCAAAAAAATATTTTTAAGGTTCCTATATAAGATTAAACTATAAAAAGCATATGACAATGTGGGTTGCAGGCACATTTAATGGAAAGAATGGAGCTTCAAAGCAGGGAAACAACTTTACTTGAAGGTATATCTAGACTGTAAATTGTGGTTCTACCAAACATATGACACATCTTTCACAGTTTGCTTTTTCAAACTTAGAGAACAAATTATATATCAAAATAACGAATGATACTTCATATAAGCAAAATATTCCAATCATAATTTAAGTCTGATAAGTAACAAAGACAAACTAAGATGACCAAAAAGAACTCATTGTGAAAATCTAACCAAGGAACCTTGGTGATTTAAGAAAAGAAAGAAAAGACACTAGATTAGCCAATGAAATGTGAACAAGGACAAAGAGAGCAGTACTTCAGAGAGAGCAGTACTTCAAAAAGAAGTGGAGCTCAAAGATGCCATGACAACTAAGAAGAAGAAATATAATGTGAAATAAAAGATCAAAGATTGAAGATGAAACCACATAATCACCAGAGTAATGATATCTTCTACTTAGGAGGCACTCATGTAGCCTTTCATGCCTCAAAAGAAAAGGACAATCCTCAGGACAATCACACCTTAGATCCAACACCACTATAGCAAGAGTGAAGGAAGGAGAAGGCAAAGAAGAGGGAAGTAGTCCTGCTGTCTTGATAACCCCAGCCAATACTTCCTTCTCCAGTCCATAGTTATCCTTCTATAGGACCTTGTCATAGAAAAAAGTAAAAGAAATGCAAGGCTGATGCAGAGGGAAAAGAAAAAGAAGACAGAGGGGCTGATCGAAGAGGCAGTAAGCATTAAGTAATTGACTTCAATCAACATCCTTTGTATGGATGAAGACCTTAGAGACCTTAGTTCAACTAAAGAGCCTTCTACTTGCCTCCGATCTAGAAATCACATCATTTTACTTGATGCACTGCACACACATCACTAATGTCATCCCACTTAAATTATCATGTGACTGCCACGTGATAAATGAAATGCACGTGGAAGCACACCACACTATAAGGGAAAAATGCATCCATAAATCACAGAAGAATAGTGTTTTATGATAACATCAACTATTAGGATCCCACTCCAAGATTTGATTAGATCCTCTAGTTTTACAACAGAAAGAGTAGAGGGGGTTTTAAAACTAATGATGTGTTTAAAAGAAAAGTGTAGATCAACAATTAGAGTTCAATAGAGATTTAATGCAAATGGAACTCAGAGAAAGTAATATACTTGTGTCAAGAAAGACATTGGTTGAAAATTCTTAATCACCAAGAAAGCATGTTTTATCACCTAGAATATCTAGAGTCATGGATTTCAGGAATTACTAGAAGCAATAAGAGAAAAAAGCCTCTGGTTTCCTTAAGTTCTGCATCCCAGTAAAAAGGGCAGTCTCTAATATAAACCAAACGAGGGTGACCATTTATGGTAGAACCCGTTTCTTAGTCATGATGATTCCTTAAGCATTAGAAAACATTGACTTAGGCATCAGGCAAACAACTCATGGTAACATGACAGACCAGCCAATAACTGAAAACCATTAAAATAACATAAAAATATGATTTTGAGATTCCTTGGCTACTCTACCATTCCAAAACCATAAAGCCTATTGCCTGGAATATGCATGCTCGTATAAGTGGAAGCAATGCATGTCTAACTTGTTCAAGAAATGGAAATGTGATAATCACAACATTAAATTACACTAAGTTGACATTCCCATGGTGTAGGAAGCTATCCTTCCCAACTGATTTAGAACAAAACAATCCAACTTGGTCCATGGTTTTCCTAGTCTAGCCCTAACTTTTGAACTCATCCACAAAATCTCTGAGTCAAAACAGTCTGCATTTAATCTGTTTATTGTTCCATGTCCATTCTTCTCCAATTGGAAAAACAAGTTGTTTCATTTCTAAGCTTGTTCTTGGCATATTAAGGTTTTCCAGATCAAGAAGCAAGAAGTGCTTCTAAGACAAGCTCTTTACAAGCTCAATCTTTGGTGAACACATAAAGCCCAAGCACTTTTTACTGAGCCGGTAGCATTTACATCTAGCATGAACAGGATCAAACTTAATTTGGATATGAATCTAGGATTAGACACCAATTTGACCCATTTAACAAACTTCAAGTAAAAGTTAGAGCCCATACAATGTTGATTTTCAATCCAAATTTTGTGCATATAACACAAATGCCAAACCAATATCAAGTCCATTTTGTTCCATATTAGGGAGTTCGATCCACTTATATAAACCTTTTATCCAACTTTGTTCAGGTTTAAAGCGAAATCCAAAAAATGGAGGTCCAACCCAGTGGTTCAGCTTTTTGGATGAGTAGAATTCATGATGAGGTGGACTGAATTAGGATTTAGTCAATCCACTTAATAGCAGATTTGAATAGGCATAAGATATAAGCTACTTTTTTTAGCTTTCATAAAAAGTTGGCTGCTGATTTCTACTTATCTAAATTTTTTTTTATTGGATATCATAGTACAAAAATGTGTTCACCTATGTTACCAATATAGACTCTCACCTCAAGCAAAATGCTAGCTCCATTTTAAAATAGAAAAAAATACCTTAATTAAAATATAATCATAATATCACACTACATTTCCTCCAAACAATCTTCAATTATCAAATAAAGACTACCTTTAAGTAGGATTGTCCCATGATGCTCAAGCTCTCTACAACATCAAAAATAACATAATTAAGAATAGAGGCTAAAAATAAGGGGCTTAAAAAAAACTCAGTATTAACTAATTCTAGAAACAAAGTTAAGGAACCCCCTTTATGATTAAAAATAAAATTTACTTTCGCCCGCCCAAAATGTCTTGATCGCTCCCGTGGTCAAACTAATGATGCAAAACCACCAAGTATTAACCAACATAAATGGAACGAATAATATTTTAGAACATAGAGAGAACTAAAATACAAAAAAGAAACTCAATGCTGCATATCAGCCGCAATCCATCCATCATCCTGGTATCCATATCATTTTTAATATGAAAAAGCCTCCATGAAAAATCTTTCCTCCATCACAATTCCTTCCTGTCATCGTAGATCGAATCAAAGATTATAAATTAAAGCTTAGAATAAAGATTGACAATTATAAATTAACGATGAAACCTTCAACTTCGGCAAAATCATGAACTGTATTTTGTTCATCAGCAATAGGACATAATAAATTAACCTTTATAGTCATTAGCTAGCATAAGAAAAGATACCATCATCATCCCATAATCAAAGATTAGAAATTCCTATCAAAAAAATTAAAAAAAAAATCAAACCACTACAATTCAATTCTTTCGAAGTGCAGCACAGCAACAAAAAGAACTAAAAGATGGTCCAAATGCAATAACAAGAAATGGAGTTCACCACACATTGCAGTAAGCATGTTTCAAAATATGACAAGTACCACAACCAAAAGAACCAGGGGACACTAATAAATTTTAAACTATTACTAAGAAAAGAAACTCAAAAATAAAATGTTTATAATATAATAACTATAATATGAAGCACCAGGCGATAGTACCCGATATAAGCACATTTGCAACATACCAAAATCATCCACTTTCTCCACTAATGTCAAAATCGCAATAATAATCCAATATTGACAATGAAGTAGGAAGAAACAACTATTAATGATAAAAATAAAATTAATGATGTAAGATAATGGTACCCGTTCACTTCAGCCAATGCCACCTAAACAGACTTCCTTTTACGATAGCATAAAGAGGAAATATGTACACCTACAAAATAAAGAATGATTTAAGTTAGTACATACTTTCAGATGAAACAGAAACTAAAATAAAATGCATTTATTGAAAGATGTACCAATAAATTCTTCATCTTATGAGGAATCACTTTGTAAAAAATCGCTTCATAACTCCAATTCCACCATCTTGCCTTCACCAATAAATCAAGGTGTTCTAGCAAAGCAAACAAAGATATTAGCCTAAAAAAATTCCAATGCCTAGAAAGAAGATTAACGGATTATAAATTAATGCTGAAAATAACAATTAGGAATATAAAGGTACACAAAATATAACTATGATATAAATTAAGGACACCCTCTAATGCTGGAGAAAATAGAAATGCTAGCTTTATTTTAAAATAGAAAAAAACACCTTAATTAAATATAATCATAATATCACACTACATTTCCTCCAAACAATCTTCAATTATCAAATAAGGACTACCCTTAAGTAGGATTGTCCCCATGATGCGTAAGCTCTCTGCAACATCAGAAATAATATAACTAAGAATAGAGGCTAAAAATAAGGGGCTAAAAAAAATAAACTTAATATTAACTAATTCTAGAACAAAGTTGAGGAACCCTTTTATGATTAAAAAAAATTCTACTTTCGCCCACCCAAAATGTTTTGAACCTTGTCATAAGGACCGCAATCAACAAAGGAAAGGGAGAGGTGGATTTTAAAAATTAAAAAAATCAAAAAAAAATTCTAAATTTATGCATTATATGTTTTGAAAATTGATATTATGTTTTGATATGCATGTTTTTATGAAAGTAAAGTACTTTATTGCAAGTAAATTCATATATTGCACAATTGATATATTTGATCCAACTAAACGTAAAGATTTTATTGAGTTCTTAGTTCATATGATTTTACTTTCCTCTTTAGAGCCACAAGATGAATAGAGCAAGGATGCAAAGGGATGCGAGCGAAGATCCAAGTAATCTAGAGCGGCTAGATTATTTTTAATACCTAAAATATAAAGAGAGTTGTAATTGATAATTTCTTATTATATTTCTAGTATTCTTTGGTTTTGGATATTAATAATGATATATCATGTATTGTGAAAATTGATAAAGAAAAAAAAAGGACCATGCATGTTCTTTAAGGCCATAGGATGTGCAGCTGTCATGTATTTGATCAAAGCTAGGTTTAGGGCCAATACACTTCCTAGGAATCCACTTCCCAGGCATGATCTTCCCATTTCCCAAATGAGGCCTAAATAATAGGGCCTTGGCCTCCATAACTGTAAAATAACTGACACTTAAATAGAGGAGAATCTTAACCTACAACACCATTTTGGGTTCCATATGTTTAAGCTTTCATATGAAGTGGAAATGAGAGGAGTTCTAACATAGGACTAGATCTTGGACTAATTGATGATCTGCTGCTAACTTTAATAGGATTGGGGCAAATAAAAGACTTAATGTATCCAATTCTACCCTGTA